>JACCGJ010011849.1:0-19206 GCA_013407085.1 Atriophallophorus winterbourni | reverse complement strand
ATATATATAAACATCTCGAAATGTATAATATAAATGCACGCCTGAACATAATCATTCATTCACGTAACATTTCTGCGTGTTTCTCATTTTCGTTATTTTGTGTGCATCAGATTTCTACGAAATCGTTATCAGCTATCGCAAAACGTTTTAAGTTCTCATATTATCGGTCCGTTATGTTCTAATTATTTTTCGCTAGTTAGTTGAAAGTTTGATGTTTGGAATTGTTCACGATGCCAGAAGAATCGTTAAACAAAGCTAGACACTGAAGACGCTTGATTTCGCCCGACAATGTTCTAACACAGAATCACAAAGCGATTTTTGGTCAAGCACTCGAGACGCTCATGAATTGCCAAAGTGATGTGTTGCCTACATTCCCCTCACTTAGACACCACTCTCAAATTCTAGCTGTTTGGAGTTATCAAGTGGAGACAGTAATATAAGGTTCAGTGAGCATTGTACCGCGTAAAAGTGTTTAATAATGTGAACAACTCTAAAGCGACTATAACAAAATGGAACGGTAAACATCTTTCGTTCTATATCTTACCCAAAATGTCTAAACTCCGATACTCAAAGATCGTGATACGCTTGTTTAAATAGTATCTGGAACCGAGCGGTTTGCTCAAACATGTATTCGAATTTCGTCGTGTTTACACCGGAAAACATTGACAATGCTCGCTTGTTCACGTCAAAATGATCTCATGTAAGATTGGAAATTGGAAAAACTGTCTATGCAAATTCCGGGTTCCCCACGTTAACGAAAACCACAACCTTTCATAGTGGAAATGCGCCATTACAAAAAGGCGAAATTACATTCAAATAACTCAGCAAATTTTAGTTTTCGATGTATTTATTAATTGTTAATATTTTTCTGTTAAATTATCTAAATTAATTCTAAACAGTTTCTTTCTACCATACGAGAGAGCGGTCTGCTTGTAACGCAAGAAATTTTCAAGTGACTGTTCGAACTGTTCGTTAAAGATCCTCATATAACGTTTCTAACGTTCCCTTTAATTGAGTAAGCCTCGGGTTGAATTCACAAGCTTTTTAATAGTAGACACCAACTTGAGTACGGATAAAAGAGTAAAGAGCTTGATTTAGCGGACGAGTAGTTGAGGTAACACACCTGAAGCCGTAACACACCTTTAAACCAAAAGTTCATTAATACAGAACGATAATAAGTAAATTGAGATTTCGCATCCATCCACGAGTCATACAGCACAAAAGAAATAGATTGGTCAAACGGGTGTAATCGGCACAAGACAAATAACAAAGCACAATACACAAAATTTTCAACTAGCAAAGCTAGACTAGTTTTCAATGCATATTAGGCAAAGAAACTCAAACTGCGATACACTTACTGGTCTATGATTATTGGAAAACAAATAAGCCCGAATCTGTGTCGTAAAAGGTTTAGTTGCAGATGAGTTTAATTTTGAGGCAGACTAAGCCAGCAGGTTTAACTCCAACATGATCTAGTTCACAGAATATTGTTTAATGAGTATCGGATTGGAAAAATACAGTTTAGCGGGTAGAATTGAGTGAGTGAAAATTCTACTTCCTAATATGACCATATTTCGTTCTGATTTACAGTCACTCGGCAGTGGTGTAGCCTTTTATGTCCACTCATCCATGCATTGTACACAAATCGACTCTGATATTATTAAATCACCTGATAAATTGTGCTATATCATGAAACTTTTCACTGGAGAATCTATCCTGAGATTTGTTTTTTTAACGCCATTCTGATAACAATTATTTTTAGATATTTGTTTAGCTACTGGCAGACATCACCTATGTTTTAAAGCATTTCCATTCGCACGTTTTATTATGGGAGATTTCGATTTTCGCAACTTGTTACGTAGCCCCTCTTACAGTCAATGATGTTTGATCTTATATACACCCACTACTTTTTTAATCACTCGTTTAGACGGACGCGCTTTCGTTCGCATAATACATCATTCTTACTAGACCTCATTCTAACGGATCAGGAATTCATGAACATAACCGTAAAATGTCACCCACTCATTGACCTGACTGACCACATGTTTATCAGTTTTGCCCTCTATTATTCAGGAGATAAAGCGGCAAACCGTCCCACATGCACCCGACGTCGTACGGACTAAGACTTTATCAACACACATATCTCACACGAAGACTGGACAGATGACTCTGCCCTAAATGCCGAAGACGCATGGTATCAATTCTCGACCCAACTTCAATGTTTGTATTTTTATGTACAACACCCAAGGAAATTATTTTCAGCAAGCCCACGACAAACGTTCTTCTAAGTCGCATCAGAGAGTGGAATCCCTGTTTAGATCCGTAGCACCTCTCCGGCACAATGGGAACTCTTCCATTTGTGCTGCAATAAGACTACATTCCTTATTTGAGAGGACTGTTTGCGTTACTAATATCGTCTATCGTTTACCTTTGCTGAAAACCCAAGTGACTATTGCGATTTGGTAACCGTCTCAGACACATAAAACCTGAGATGAATGTTTTGGAAACTCCCACTGGCGCGACTCTAACGGTAGAGCCAGCATCTGAAACACTACGAATTCAGTATATCTTTGTATTTGAAAAACCTACTGATACTACACTAATAGCTGTCTCCAATTATGAGTCGGCATCTGCACACATTGACGTCATTTTCACACACGGAGCTGTCCTTCGTAAGCTGAGGAACTTGCAAACAACGAGCTTTGCCGGCCACGATTGCTTTCGCTCACGAACTTTTCATTAGTGTGCATTTTCCAAGTGTTCACATTTAGCCAGTCTTATGAACGCCTGTTCAACCTCTGTTTTCTCCGAGCTGAGTGGAAGTGTAATGCTGTTACTTCTATCCACAAAAGTGGTTTTCGATCTCGAGCATCCAATTATCATCCCATCACCCTTCTATTAGTCGTATCAAAATTAATGGAACCGGTCATTACAGACACGTTAGTAATTTATGCTGAAAGCGGCATTTTCTTTGTGATTCTCGACATGGTTTCCGACGTCACCTTTTTTGTTTGACCATTCTTGAGCTTGCTCGTGATCAATGGACGAGCGCTGCTGACATTGGCCGGGTCACTCACGGACTCCTTATACAGAAGTTAGCCTCGCAACGAATCAATGGAAATTGCTTCACCGCATGGAGAGTTATTTGGGTGACCAAACGCTCGAGTTCTAGTGGAAATCTTTTTTTCCTCCAAGCGATGTTCTGCAAGGCCCAGTCAAGATTCAAGAATTTATGGTATAAAAGAGCTCGTAGCTGTACAACACCACAGGATATTCGTATAAGGACAATAAATATATATAAAAAATAAATTGAGTCATTATGAAGATCGACAGTTTTGTAGTTACAAAAATGGCATGCATTGTCGCTGTATGATGAAAAAATTATTCGTTTGGAAAAAGACCATGTTATATAAACGGGATGTAGGGTGGAATTACTACGCATAAATATATCCAATTTGTTCCTGAAAATCCTTTCACTAGATGATTGGACAACATCTGACGTTAGGGAGTTCCATAAGAAACAAACGCGCACCGAATAGAAGAAACGACGGCAGTTCCGGTGGGAATGTGGAATATCAAATGCCAATGGGTGAGTACGTGTGACATGGCTTGACCGGAGGCGAAATAGATGCCTCAGAGGGTGCGCCTTTGAGTTCATTATTTTGTACGTTAGGATTAGATCAAATCTAACCCGTCTGCGAAGCAGTGTATCCAAATTAAGATGTTCAAGTCGATTCTCATATGGTAGTTTGCGGAGGCAGCCAACCATTTTGGTTGCTCTGTGATAAATCCTCTCGAGCAGCTTGATGTCCTTTTGTAGCCACGGTGACCAAGCTTGCACTGAGTAATCCATCACCGGGTTAATATACGTATTTATGAGCATGCAGAATGATTCACGGGAAAAATGTCCGAAAATCCGCCGAAGCATACCTAGCATGCGGCTAGCTCGGTTGTACACTGCTTCGCATGGCATGCTATTCTTAAGACTTCCACTAATCCATACACCGAGGTCTTTTTCTTTGGTTGTCCATTCAAGTTGGTTTGATCCAAGGTTGTATGAGAATGGGAAATCTTTGCCTATTTGCAACATTTTACACTTTCGGAAGTTGAATGGAAGTTTGTTTCGCTCCGACCAGCTGTTCAGTACATCCAAATCGCTTTATAAGCGCAAACAGTCTACGATTGACGTGATTCGCATCCAAACTTTAACATCATCCGCAAAGAGAACCATTTTGGCTGTGACAAGTTTCGGAAGGTCGTTGATGTAGACCAAAAAGAGAAGCGGACCAAGTACCGAACCTTGTGGGACACCGCTAGTGGCTTCGATTTCCTCAGACATCACACCATCGATACGTACAGTTGCCTTGCGATCAAAAAGGTAACTTCTCAGCCATGTAAGAAGGCACCCATTAATACCAACATCGTGCAGCTTGCTCAGGAGTATGGAATGGTCCACGCGATCAAACGCCTTTGATATGTCCAAGTAACACGCATGCACGCAACCACCATTATCCACTGCCTGCGTCCAGTCATGCAGTGTCTCCAGTAGGTTAGTCAAGCAAGAACGAGACTTCCTAAATCCATGTTGCTCTCTGGACAGCAAGTTTCGGGCTTCGAGATGACTCACAATTCTTTCGCACACAATTCGCTCCATAACTTTTGAGATCACTGGAAGGAGTGTAATAGGGTGGCAATTTGTTGGGTCAGAACGAGTTCCACCTTTGTAGATGGGTGTTATGATTCCTCTCTTCCAGTAATTAGGTACAACACCCTCCCTCAGGGAGTGATTAAATAAATCACAAAGTGGTTCGCACAATTGATTGCCGCATAACTTTGGGATTGCAGGTGTGATTACGTCAGCTCCCGGGGACTTGTTGATATTCAACTTACGTAGGTGGTGCTGCACTACTTTGGAACTGATGCATACATCGCGTATGGTCTCCGGCACAATTGGTGCTAACAATTCTGGCCGTTGTAATTCATCCTTTGGGGTGAAAAATCGTGAATAAAAAATGGCTAGGGCGTTAGCGGTTTCCAGCACAGAATCATTTAGTCCGTTATCTGTCATGATCGGAAATACTCCGGGTTTCAGCTTCGTAGCGTTGTTAACAGTTCGATAAAGCAGTTTTGGATTTCGCTGTCAACAGACCTTTCCTGTACCTCATATACATAACGACATAATGCGCTCTCTATGATCGCATGTATTGCATTACGCTGACGAAATTAAAATTTGGCTTAATATTTGCTCCAGGACAACTTCACCACACTACACAAGTGGTCAACTGATTACAAACTTCCCTTCAACATAACGGAATGCCGTGTTCGTATTAGTGCTGCTCCAAGTTATCTTCTCGTGGATCGATTACTGCAAGTGACCTGAGAGACATCACACAATGCAATCTCTCAGTCTCCGCCACGTGCATAAAAGAGGCTAACTCCGCCTGCACTATGGTTGGTCTTATAAGCCGAGTGGTTAACAAATTTGAGCCAGCCTCATTTCCTGTGCTCCTGAGGGCATTTATTCGGCAACAGATACGGAGTATGCTGTACAAGGTAGGAAACCGTGAATATCACGGTACCGAATGATGCTTAAAGCAGCTCAGCGATGAGCAACCAAGCTAGTGATAGGTCTGTTTTACCTTCCATAACCTGAAAAACAAGCGAAACTTAATTCTTGGGGATCTTTTGCTTTACAAAATTCTGTCGGCACGAAATCTCCCTGGTTTGATTCTAATCGCCTTTAACAAAAATAATTCGAATCTACGCAGTCACGGCCGAATACTCGTTCTACAGAACTGATGTAAAAACTGCAGAAGAAACTTCTTTTCTGTTTGTGTTTGTGTGTAATATATTAATCTTCCCGTAGATGTCGTATCTTCTGTCTCTCAGTCTTTTCAAATCCAAACTACGAGCAAATATTTCCGAATTTCATTTCTGTGGGCCTTGACTTTAAATTTATCTTTGGCAACGGTCAGTCCCGACTTCATGCCACCTATATTTCAACTTCCACTTCATATCTTGTTTACACTCGTCCATCATTTCAGGTACACACGTCGCAACTTGATAAAGTCCTGCTCGGTAGGATGGGGTGGGTAGCCGTCTCCCGACTTGATGACCTAATCGTAAAAATGCTACAAAAATCCAGCGATGGTGCAGGCTGAACCCGAATGTGGCCCACTATAAGGCCATGAAACTACAAACTTTACTAAACGTTTACTTTTATGTTTACTGTACATGTCAACTTTGAAGGCCTTTTATAAAACGTCGTCTGCGAGCTGGGTGGGAGCAGATACAGCTCTTGGTTGCTGAACGCTGATTACGCCGCCGACGTGCAACTGACGCAATACAATTGAGTTCTAAATATCGTTGCCACCGCTGCCGGAGAGATTGTTCCTCCTGAATTCGGACTGTTTAGCCATTCAAAAAGCTGTAGAACACGAAAATTTATGCGATTTTTATGTACATTCATGGTCGACATCGACCGAAGAAGGCCAAAAACATCATTTCAACTTGCGATACTTAGAAGTTTTTATATTTTGTCACCGTAATATACTATGGAACTATTGGCGTGACGCTTTGAAATCCAAATTATGCGCCGAAATATTATATATGGTCATTAGTTCAACCTTCCAGGTTTTTTCCTTTGGCGGTGGATAAGAGAATTTGTGATCTAACCTTTAATTAGCTGAGTGGAGGATTCTGCGGCTTCTAGCACAAATCATATTGTCTACGAGTGGAATGCATTGACGCAACAATCGGAGTTGCCATTATCAAAGGTGAATTTATAGCTTAATTCGGACTCCCGTCAGTATGGTGGAAAACGTTAGGCCAAACAGATTGTCAGGCTCACATGAGAAAAGTTCCTACTTATATCAAGAACATTGTGTTCTCACTACTTGTAAGAAAATTGTTCTACTTGAAAGTGTAAATCGTCCTGCAATTTGAATGATGGATTGTTAACAATGAAAACTTTATTCTGTACACATGAAGTTTTTAGATAATTTCTCACTGGAACGCTGTTTTTCAAGGGGTGGCTTATTGTGAATCATAAGATCATGAAGAAATTAGGTTGATCAGAATAAAAGCTGGGCATCCGCTGTCATGCACTTTAACAGCAATCTCGTCTAGACTGTGGGAAACACTTCTTTCAACTTCATTTGGTAAATTTGTTGAAAACTCTTTCAGGAACCTGCAGTACCAATGCAAGATTTTAACACCAGCTAGACCGCAAGGTGTGTAAGTTTTTTTTCAAGTAGTCCACCTAATAGACCACATAAAGCGTATACAAGTTGGCATCGATGGATGTTTTTTTACGTTTTTAAAAACTAAATTTTGCACAAGGAAAATGTATTACAAGTTCTATAATGTTTTCTGTCCACATAAATGATTTTTCTTTTACATATTACTCACAGTATTGCTTATAAAAGTGGCTTTTTTCCAGCAGCGACTCTAAGGCGGTTTGCTGCTTAAATAAAATACGGATAAACACTTGGCGTTGCAATTGGCGAAAAACGTTTTTGCATGGATGGGTGTGTTTCTGCAACATTTCAACGAATGTAATTTTGCATGCTTGATTAGCTCGTCAACCACTTACATTTATTGTGCAAACTGAGCTATACTGTATTCAACTGGCGCACTTAAAAATACAGCGTCATAAAATCGTAGTTTAACGGAAAGGATTCTAATATACCAATCAACTATCGATGTGTTACATTAATATCGGTTGTTTTTAAGACTGAAAAACGGATATTGGCGAACGAGTTAAAGAGTTTCATGTTTTAATGGAGGAGATGGAACGTTGAACAGCATGGATTTAACAAACATACATCATTTGTCTTGAATTTTAAACCGCGCCCGGGCATTGGTTTGCGCTATTGAATTCAAGGTGTTAGGTTAATGTAATTTTTATGCACTTTAGCTAAGCGTACCGCATAAACGTCAAATGGTAAATCGGAAAACATCATATACCAACGGTACTCTACTAAATTGGATATTGGATTTTGTTTTTTTGTCGAACAAATCGAGTTCGTGTGAACATCGATTATTCTGAGCCTAGTGTTGCGAGCTCCGGTGTCTCATAAGGATCGGTTCTCGATCCCTTTATATTCAAGACGTTCGTTGATGAATAACCAACCGTGATCCAATCTAAGTGTTTGTTATTTGCAGACGCTCCTAATTTATGGGCTCTGGTATATACGCAATAGTAATGAGACAGGCTGTAGGAAGACGTTAACAAAATTCTGGCATGGTCTGAAGAGTGTTTAGTTTCGATAAACTATTTAAATATGCCTTTCTTATAATCTATTTAGTCCATTGCGTTGTTCATTATACATAAAGAACAATACCATTAAACCATTAGCTGAATAGATAGCCCTTTGAGTTATACTGTCCGGTTCATTGAAAGCCAAAGCTTATACTGCGAATATGATCAGAAATGCAGACCGTTTTCTGTATGCAATTCTTTGATAGTTTTTTTGTTATGCCAGCTGACGCGTTTATGGTTTTATACGGCGTGCAAATTAGACTCAGCCTTAGTATGCTTTTTCAGCTGTCTAACCACTATCTACAGAAAAGTGCAATGGACTGAAGCAAGTGCAATGCCGTGCTACAATGATGATTTCCGGAATAAAATAGTTGAGCTATGAAAAGCGTAAAACGAGTTTGTACTTGTCTGTGCCAGAGTATCCTCGAATAAGATAACAGTTCTCACATTGCCGGTGAAGAGAATGTTTCGCGCTATTCCAGTAAATCAACCTAAGAACTCGCAATTTTGCTGACTTCAAGATTTCACCAGTGTCGTCCGATGCCAGTGTGTATTTTAAAACACAACGGATTCAAAGCAATCGGCGAAATAATCTTCTATCCAATACCCTAGAATTTGTAACAGTTTATCCTTTCACATAAGCGCTTAACCTCTGGCACGGTACCAAAAAAAAACGTAACCTCATTCGAGCCAGTCCATTCAGTTCCTATTTTGCAATACCAACTGTCTGATTAAAAACAATGTTTATATTGATGCTATTTATTTATCTTTATACAGCATAACAATATATTCCTTTGCTTTATTTTCTTTGTACATTTGTTCTTCTCATCGTTCAAGTTCAAGTTCAAATTGCACAGGGCTGAAGGTGGATTATTGCAAAAATAGTTTCCCTTGAATGGAGAGAGAGTAGGAGTATGATTATGGTCACAGATCGCGCACCTATGTGGTCATGGTGACCACATACCAGCTTTATTCGCGGATAGGTTTAGCGCCGTAAGATGCGATCGACCCCTGGGTAAGCTAGCAGGAGGGGCGTTGCTCCTTATTGATAACGCTATTCCCTTCGAGAAAAGTATTTCTTTTTCTACAACGAATGTGCAGATAATATCTGCCTTGCTCATACATGGATGCACGCGTATAGTTGTAAGCTGCATCCACCGTAGTCCGAGCACTTGTTTGGAAGAAGATGCTCTTTTGCAAATTCAGCTCTCGTCTCTTTTAGCCGTATCACCACGTGTTGTAATCTTCGGCGATTTTAATCTACCCGAAATAAACTGGGAGTACCAAACCTCGCATGCCCCAGGAGTCGCGAACGATTTTCTGGACTGGTTAAACTCCCATGCACTTTACCAACACGTAAACGAACCAACTAGATTCCGCGAGGGTCAGTCTCCGTCTATTCTTGACCTAGTTATTTCAACTTCTGAAAGCGGTATACAAAATTTGGTCTTACTGCCACCACTAGGAAAGAGCGACCACGTAGTGTTAGCCTGCGAGTTACTTCTTTCATTTGGTAAACCCCCACTTAAGATGTCTCGAAGCTTCCATAGGATCGACCCTGCTTCCTATTACAGGCAGCAGCGCTACTCCCATGGCAAAACATTGACCATGTGGATGGGATGTGGGGGCAGATCAAGAATAACATCCTTCAACTTCAGGATCGATTAGCTCCTCTCTTACCCGTTCGCAAAAAAGGTAAACCTCAATGGTGGTCAGCCTCACTTTCCCGTAGCGTACGTCACCGCGACGCAAAATGGAGGCGTTATAAGCTTACTCCCTCATGTGGGACTTGGGCCCGTTACAAAGAAGCGCGAAACATAGCTGTTTCCAAGATACGTGGAGCAAAGATTTCTTTCGAAATGAGACCCGCCCAAGAGGCCCATACTCATCCGAAACGTTACTACAGCTACGTTCAATCTAAAGGGTCAACACGAAAATGTGTAGGTACCTTGAGAAGGGACGATGGATCAGCCGTCATTGCAAGCACTGAAAAGGCCTAATTGTTTTCCTCGCATTTTCAAGGCGTACAACGCCGAGATTATAACTCGAATGCATCTGCGCCATCACTTCAATGTGTACTCTCTGATCGCCCCCTCTGCACTGACCTTACATTCGAGGTACACATTGTTGAGAATATATTGGCCAGCCTAGCTTACAACACGTCGGCTGGGCCCGATAGCATCCATCCACGAATGATCAGACTGCTAGCGCCTATGTTAGCTGTGCCGATCACAGAACTTTTCACATCATCCCTCAGTCAGGGCACCCTTCCTTGACACTGGAGAACAGCCGTTGTAGTACCTATCCATAAGGGAGGAGCTTCCTCAGCGGTCAATAATTACCGACCGGTTAGCCTTACTAGTGTACTATGTAAGGTTATGGAAAGATTGATCCGCGATAAAATATGTGGATATCTAACCAAACACTCTCTTTTGAGTGGCGCACAGCACGGCTTCTTAAAAGTTAGGTCATGTCTGACAAATTTGTTGAGCTTTCTTAACGAGGTTACTAAGAGGATGGATGATGGTATAGCTGTAAAAGTCTTCTATCTCGACTTTAGTAAGGCTTTCGATTCAGTCAACCATAGGCTCTTGCTTCTCAAACTCTCAGCCATAGGAGTATCAGGGAACCTTCTGGGCTGGATTCGAGCATTCCTTAGCGACCGTTCATTTACTGTCAGGGTAGATGATACTTACTCCGCAAGTGCGCATGTAACGAGTGGGGTTCCCCAGGGCTCAGTCTTGGGGCCGTTGCTGTTCCTCATCTTCATTGATGATCTAGCCAACCAACTGCGCTCACCCTGTTATATGTTTGCTGACGATGTTAAACTTGTCGGTAAGTCGGATAACTCCGATCTCATAAGTGACGTGGAAGCTGTAACAGTATGGGCGGTTAAGTGGGACCTTCCCCTTAACCTAGATAAGAGTTACTCGCTCTCTAAAATGGCAGGCAACAAGATTGTCTCTACGCCATCAGCCCAAATGGAGTTCCGTAGGGTAAAATCTACTAAGGACCTATGAATAGTAGTCTTCACAAATTCAAGTGGGCTGACCAATGTGCTGATGCGGCTCAAAGGGCCAGGAGGGAACTCTTTCGACTACGTTCAGCCTCCACTCGCAGAAAAGCTGAGGTGCTATTGCCACTCTACAAGGTGATAGTAAGGCCACATTTAGAATACTTTATCCAGGCTTGGAAGCTGTATTACCAGAAGGATATCTTGCAGCTAGAAAAGATACAGAAGCTGGACACTCGCATGATCGAGAGTTTGGCATTCACCAATTATGAAAATCGTCTGTTCGAACTAGGAATTTTCTCGCTTAGGAGGAGGCAACTCAGGGGAATCTTATAGTGAACTTCAAGGACGTCAAAGGATTAAGTTTTCTCGAATTCGATGACTTCTTTTGGTTCTCCCCTTTGGTCGGTACACGAGGGCACAGTCTTATGCTAAGTATACAGCACACCGGGCTCGCACCCAGAACGCACTTCTCAAGCATCCGTATAGTGAACTCTTGGAACTCACTTCCCGCAGAACTAATCTTGGCTCTCAGTCAAATTTACTTGCTACTGTCGTTTTGAGCCTCGATAAGTTATCCAAGGATCTGGAGCAGCTTAAATCGGCTCGTCGAGTAATACGAGATAAATCTCGTAACATCCTGGTGATTAATCAGGATGAACCCTATATACGCGAAGCCAAAACGCGTGAGTCACTCGACCGGAGTTGTATAAGAAATCTGCACCGTGAGGTTGGTGTGCGCCCGGATACGTCACTAAAGCGTATTCATCGTGTTGGCGCGTGGAAGGGTGCCAAAAGTGAGTCAAGCCACTTTCCAAGACCACTCTTAGTTGATTTTCTCTCGCAATCTGAGCATGAAACAGTTCTTTGCAAGTTACATTGCTTTAAATGAAACAAACAGATACCGACCCGTGTACAAGCTGCGCGCACGGCGTTTTCGCGACTACGTTGGGTTCTATTTAGCCGTAGAGAAATCAGCCGACGTACAAAGCTGCGCGTCTACAGAGCGGCGATTCGCCCAGTTCTCACTTATGGATGCGAGACGTGGCCTGTGCGGGTGGAGGATATGCGGAAACTAGAGGTTTTCGACCACTGGTGTCTCCGACGCATCCTCAATGTTCGATGGGATGAGCGGGTAACGAATGACGAGGTTCGCCACCGTTGTTTTGATATCCCTCGCCTGAGTTCGATATTGCGGCAACACCGACTGAGATGGTTTGGCCACATCCTGAGACGCTCGGACGCTGAACTAACCAGGATGACACTATCGCCGACACCCTGCGCAGAATGGCGTTGTCGTAGCGGATGACAAGTTAAGACTTGGCTCGCCACCGTGAGATCGGACGTGGAGCTGCTTGGTCTACGATCGGTTTACGGATGGCGCATGTGGTACCGGACCTGGCTTACAATCTGCGCGGATCTCGCTTCTAACCGCCGAGCGTGGGCTGCTGCAATCCGTGACATCAATGAAGCCGACTCATCCTCTAGGAGGAGATAGTCGCACTAAAGTAAAGTAAAGTAAGTAAACAGAGGGAAACATGTTGTCGTGCCCGACGACAAGAATGAATCCGAAAGGTCAAAGAATTCGCGTTATGATGTAAATTATAACAGAATGCGCTGTTGTTCAGAAAAGGATGGCTCTCTGTCAAGTATAGAAATCACGGACGGGTCTGGGGAGGGAAACGATAATAATCGTATTGTCCCTGAAATTCCACAGCTCGTGATTAGCGACCTTCAAGGTACGGCAGAACTTCAGGCCGCGCAAGGCGAATCTACTCTCTTAAGCAGCACACCAAAAAACGTGCCGACTCCTCGGGTATTACGCCCGAGGATCAAGCTTGACTAAGTGAGAATATATCGCGAGACATTGTCGCCACAGTGATATACGGAAATTCCTGTAGTATCCGAAATAAGTGTTCTGAACTCTCCACCCTAGGGCATGAGTTACGACCGCATGTAATAACACTGCCCGAAACCTGGCTATCTACAACTGATCATATTCCTGACACAATTTGTAGCATTTATTCTAAGGTCAGATGTGATAGACCAGGTGAACTATACGGGGGTGGCGTTTTTATCTTTCTCAGACTAGATCTTCGAACTTCAGAATCGAGCGTTAGGCTTACCACGCACAACGTCCAACGTAGCTCATGTATCGTTCAATCTTACAAGCAATCAATGTTAATAGCAAGCGCTTATATGAGCCCCCAAACAGGACCTCAGGATTTGCAAAATGTGCTTGGCAATCTCAGTTTGCTGCACACGCTTTGGTCCCAGGTGCTCATATTTGGCGATTTTAACCTACCAAATATATCTTGGTGAACCAGTGCTGTTCATCTGACAAGATGTTTAAGGACTTCATCGAATGAACTCATATGCATGCTATGAGTCAACATGTCAATGAGCCCACAAGGTTCCGCCAGGGCTGCTTACCTTCGATCCTAGATCTCGTTATCTCTTCAAGCGAAGAAATGGTTCGCCAGGTAGATTATCTCACTTCACTAGGAAAAAGTGATCACGTTGTGATCAGATTCCAACTAGTACTCAGGTATGAAAAACCTCCTCCTAAACTGAACCGCAATTTCAACCGCGTAGACTGGGAAGTCGTTTCAGAGGAAGCTAAAATAATCTTGTCTCAATATGTACGTGATGATATAGCAACAAACTGGCAGCTTATACACCACTGTCTGTCTACCTTGCAAGATAGGTTTGCACCGTTGGTGCACGTTAAACAACACCAAAAGCCACAGTGGTGGACACCTGCGATGCGACGAGTGATAAGAATGCGGGACCGTGCCTGGAAAACTTACAAAACTTCTCAGACACAACGGTCCTGGGCAAGGTATAAAATGGTCAGAAATAAAGCTGTGGGAATCGAACGCAAGGCGAAACGTGACTTTGAATCACGGTTGGCACGCAATCTAAAGCAGTTCCCAAAACGTTGCTATAGTTATGCCCAATCCGAAGGCAAAACGCGCGATTGGATTGGCAACCTTCAGCAAGAAAACGGACGCCTAATAGTCTCAGAATCACAAAAGGCTTCGGTCTTTCTCAAACATTTCCAGTCTGTTCAGAGGCTTGATCGACAAATAGATCTGCCTACCATGCCAGTCATCGAAAGTCCTGATATCGTTACTCCATTTGAGCAGTTATTTTTCACTGATGATGAGGTTAAACTTGCACTTGCAGCAACTAACCTCCATAAATCCGCTGTCCCAGACGACATTTACCCTCAAATTATGAAGAACTTGGCGCCAATACTAGCAGATCCTGTGGGTCGTATTTTTAACGCTCCCTTGCAACATGGATATATTCCGAGTATTTGGGAGCTGGCTAATGTGATCCCGATACATAAATGTGGCAGTCGATCCTCAGTTTGTAAGTACAGATCTGTAAGTCTTACTAGCATCCTATGTAAAATCCTGGAGAAACTTATAAGGGATAGGATCTGTCGCCATCTAGTTGATTACTCGTTGCTGAACTCTTCTCAGCACGGTTTCCTTGGAGGGAAGTCGTGCCTAACAAACCTCTTATGTTTTCCTAACGAGGTCACCATGAGGATAGATAAAGGCCAACAAGTTGAAGTTTTTACTTGGACTTTTGCAAGGCCCATGATTTGGTAAACCACAGATGGCTTGCAGATAAACTCGGTTATATGAGTATCGATGGTCTTCTGAGAAATGGATAATAGACTTCTTAAGCAAAAGATTCTTTCGTGTCAGGATAGGCAGTATGTATTCCTAAAAAGTAAAAGTTGTTAGTGGAGTCCCACAGGGTTCCGTACTCGGAACGCTACTTTTCCTTATTTTCATCCAAGTGAATAGTACGCTCTAGCGCCAAGTGTGGGTACTCGAGGCCACCCATTAAAACTGGCCAAGCGACATGTGAGGTCCAATGTTCGTAAGTTCTCCATTAGTGAAAGGGTAGTAAATTACTGGGATCGACTTCCTAAAGAAGTTGTTTGTTCTAATTCGGTAGGGGGTTTCAAGAATTACTTGACTCTGTGACTCATTATTTCCTGATTTTTATCTGTAGGGGAATAGTTGGTATGATCCTCATGTTGTCTTTGGAACGCACTAATGTCTCTCCTCACCGATTGGTGAGGGGAGTTTTCTGTTGCATTCCAGATTACTCTCATACCGGAAGATATTTGTAAAGATGTTGTTTGAAGTGTTGGAAGCTCTTCTGTGGCATACCACCGAAAGAAAGCTGGACGCTCGATTGGCTCGTTGGCTACATACAGTCGTGTGCAAAGTGAACTGAACTGATCTGAACTTCAGTAATTGCGTTCAAACATGGGCTGGACGAACGGTGGCAGGTGCGCTTCCAGGAGCATTACGTTTAAAACTAAATCCCTCCATATTTATGGTCAAAAACCACAAAAATATTCGGAAAATCATTTTCAAACACAAAAAGCGTTTCTTTTTCATTTTTTCGTATTTGTTGAAATAAACTGCTTTCCATTGTCTTTTCATTCGATTAGACATGCAACATGCATTAACTCTTCACCTTTCGGTGATGAGACCTCTCCCATCCTCCATTCACAGTTACACACGCCTGTGTTACCTACGAATCAATCCTGGTAGTGCCGGGTGTTTTCAAGTACACCTTTGAAAGAATCTGGGTACTCGTTTCGACTTGGTCGACTATCGCCCTGTGATACTGATACTGATCAATGTGCAGCTGCTGCACAACGCGCTATGAACCAGCTCTTTCGCCTCCGATCACTTTTATCCCCCAGGTCGTCGGAGGTTTTCATCCCATAGTATAAAGCGATAGTGAGACCTCATCTCGAGTATTGCGTTCAAGCTTGGTCTCCTTACTTGGAAAAGGACATTGCCACGCTTGAAGGTGTTCAGCGCCTAGCTACTCGTATGATTAAAGGGCAATCTGGGAAGTCATATGAACAACGACTGTTGAGTCTAGATCTCTTCTCGTTAAAAAGAAGGCGACTACGTGGGGATCTGATCGAGACCTTTAAAATCGTTAGAGGCTTTAGTTCTATTGATCCGGCTGATATGCATGCTCTTGCGCCAGTGGTAGGTACTCGAGGCCATTCACTGAAACTGGCAAAACAACATGTCAGGTCTAATGCACGTAAGCACTTCTTTAGCAAAAGGGTAGTGAATCATTAGAACTGTCTGCCCGAAGAGGTAGTTTGTTCTACTTCAGTAACGTGCTTCAAAGATAGACTAGACTCGATCTGGCGCTCTGTGTTTCCCAATTTTTATCCCTAATTTTATAGTTGTTCTTCAATTTGTCGTTGGAACGCGCTAATGTCTCTCCTCACCTATTGGGTGAGGGAGTTTTTCTGTTGCATTCAAGCCAAAGTCATACCAGAAGAATATTGAACCTACTATTTCGAAGTGGTGGACGCTCTTTTGGCTTACCACCGGAAGTATTCTGGACGCTCGATTGGCGACTGCCACATATCGTCCTGTGCTAACTGAACTGAACTGAACTATTGACTAGTTTATGCGCGGTACGTTCAACTTGGTTGTATTTCCCACGCTCTTACACATAATCTATTTCCAAATCGCTGTTCTCTGACTTTTGCTGTAAATTGTTAATCAATTTATCGCATTATATACACATCGTAACTAGAATCAACATATTCTATTACGTTTTTGAAAATTTTTATATATATTTATTGTAATTCGAATTTAAAAAAATCGAATTATGCCTAAAGTTTCATATCCCTGCATTTCAATTGAATGTGGTAAGAAGGTTGTGAAAGGCAAAGCTTGTGATGTGTGCCAGAGATGGGCGCATCCGAAATGCTCCGGCATTCTTGCCAAGCATTATGAAACTTATTGTAAAAATAGTTTCATGGAATGGGTATGCTGAGAGTGTAAGAGAAACGCAAGGGAAGTATATCTGAGGACCTCTGCTAGTAGTTTAAACAATGTTGTAGCACATAGTAAGAGTTCTCCGTTGTCCTACGCCGAGGTCGTAAGAAAAAGTACAACCCCGTCAACAAAATCCAGCCCTGTCCGCAGTACCATCGGTAAGAATAAAAAAGCAACACAGGGGGAAAAGAACCCTGAAAAGAAAACCGTCGATAACGGTAAATGTCCGGTAATAACACAGCAAGCTAACTACGTTGTGTAAAAAAGGAAAATAAATGCCTTAGCTGAGCAAGTTAGTAAGCTTGCTGCACCCCATAAAATTGCGGAAACGAGGCCATCTCGTGCACTCCTCATCCTAAATAGGGGAGAGCCGTTGATTCGCGAAAGCGAATCCCGGCGCTAAATGGACCGTTTCAGGGTTCAAGACATTTTGTGCATGGCAGGGCTAATTAACTGCCAGGTAAAAAGGGTCCATCGTGTAGGCCGGTGGAACCCAACTGTAAGTAGCGCTCGTCCGATCTTGGTAGAATTTATGAACCAGCAGGACAGGGATACGCTTCTTTTAAAAAGTGCTTACCTTGAGCGCTACACAAATGGGCGATTCAAAGTTGTCCAGGATAAGGGGCCTCAACCACATTTTCATGGAAAGCGTTCAAAAGCGCCCATGACTGGCTTGAAAACTCCCATAAAAGGGATCAACCTTAGTCACCATAAAATGTTTAAGTCATCTGCGGTAGTTGTCATTGAAGATGTACTCCAAAATAGGCCGCCAGTAGAATACGAGCGCATGAAATACTTGCTTCTCAGTAAGCTTCTGAACGAGGAAAATCTATGTACAACTGCCATTAGGCCGGTGCAAGCTCGTTCGCAAGGGCAGTCTAGCCACTTATCAACTTCTCCGGTTTCAAAAAACGGGGTGCTCCCACCCCGAGTAAAGTTAGTTTAAAATGTGCGCAGAATAGAAATACCCGTGTACTGTACACAAATGCTTGCAGTATACGTAATAAATGGGGTGAGCTGCAGCTTGCTGCACTGAAAAAACAGGTCAACATAATTGCCATCTTCGAATCATGGTTGAAACCAGATGATCATGTTCCGTCATTTGTATCAACTTAGTATGCCATCTATCGTCAGGATAGGGATAATGGTGCTACGGGAGGGGAGTGGCAATTTTGATAAACGAAGATCTCCCCCACAGTGAGACATCGATAAAGATTGCTTCTCACTCAATCCAACTAACATCGGTATTTCTTACTGTCGCTAGGAGAAGACTGGCACTTGCATGTGCTCATAGAAGCCCGACTGCTTCATCATTAGACGACCAATTACTGATGGACACATTGAAAGTACTAAAAGGGCAATGCACGCATTACTAACTGTCGAATACTTCAATCTCCCGGGCATTGATTGGCGTACTGAAATTTCTTCACCAGAGTCAGTTGAGTCGCAATATCTAGACTGGTTTCATGTCGGGGCCTTTTATCAACATGTCAGGGAACATACAAGGTTTAGGAAAGGACATACTCCGTCAACTTTAGATTTGGTTCTATCGTCTCATGAAAGAGATATTTATGGAATCAAATACCTTTCGCCACTAGGCAAGAGCGACCACGCTGTAATTCTTCTTGACTGGACTTGAGTGCATCCTAGTCCTCAAGTAAAGATGTCCCGCAACTTTGGTCGAATGGACATCGTCCAACTACAAACTAAAGCAATGAATCTAAGTTGGGAACCAGACGAATTAGAACTTAGTGTAGAAATCAGGTGGAATATTATAAAAGGGCACCTTTTACAACTACAGGATGATTTTGCTCCTCTACAACCAGTGAGAACGCGAGGAAAACCACCCTGGTGGAGCGCGTCTATTCGCAAGGCTATTAGATGTCGTGACCGTAGCTGGAGGGCTTACAAATTATGTGGAACTCACAGATCTAGACTGCAGTACATACAGACCAGAAATTCAGCTGTTGCGCTGCAAAGGAAAGCTTAAAGGGACTTCGAATCCCGACTTGCCAAAAAAGCAAAGATTAACTTGAAAGCTTTTTATGGCTATGTTTAGTCCAAGCGATCATTAAGAGAAG
>JACCGJ010011847.1:0-16125 GCA_013407085.1 Atriophallophorus winterbourni | reverse complement strand
CATCCGACCAGAGTAGGACATACTAGGTGTGAGTCAATTTTGGAATTGGTATTCACTCAAATGCTGACCGATGTTACGCAACTTCAGATTGAGGCTCGATTAGGTTTTAGTGACCATGCCACCTTAAGTTTTCTATGAAAGCGTAACAGTGGCCGGGTACCAGATCTCATTCCCAGGAATTTTCGGAAGGTGGACGTGGATAAGTTACGTGACGTTGCCACATCTCGCGATTGGTCTTTCGATCAATCAGTTGATGCTGAAGACTGTTGGATTGTGATCTAGAAAAATATCTGGGCCGTTATTGAGGTGGCCGTTCCGTTGTCAACATGTCGTTGTAAAGCAAAAGGTCCCAATGGTTTGACTAGGAGCTTCTGAAACTTTTGCGGCAACGTCAAACACTGTGGTCACAATTTGTAAGACGGAAAAACGCCACCGACTACGACAAATATCGACATTCTAGGAACCTCTACATGGCATTAAAACGCAGCAAAAGTATGTTGAACGAGCAGCGATTGGTTGACGAGTCTACTTGTGCACCAAAACGTGTATTCGCATACCTTCGTCGCCACACAAAGGCATCGCCATACACACCTAATCTGATGGATAAGAGGGGGGAGACATTGATGAAGATGGTTTTAAAGCTGAGACCCTGGTTAAGCAATATGCCCCCGTACACTGTCATGAAGACAGTGATTCCTCTTTTGTTGTTCACAACAGTGAGCTTTTTTATCTTGATGTAGATTTAGAAACGGTTAGGCACCTGTTGGAACAGAAAGTATGGTATGAGAGCACAAGCCTGATCCAGGCAAAGTGCCATACAGTCAGAGACTGCACTTGGGCTAAGATACTGTCAGGTTGCCCAGGCCTAGACAGATATGAGAAAGAAAATAGAAATGGTAGTGAGACTCCAGCCTGTTTCAGCATGCAGCTCACTACCTCTGGCCAATCAGGTAGACACACAGACGGTATTCATCCGATGGTTTTACGAACGCACTTAGATGTCTTGTGCGATCCGCTGGCTACGTTGTTTAAAACGTTGTAATATTAAGGGAATGGAAATATGGTATTATAAAACCTACTAGGGACATCACTTGTCCCGCAAATTACATGCCACTCACACTGACTTCTGTGATCGGAAATTTTTTAGAGAAGTTGATCAAGGTCAAAATACAGAGTGGGCGTTGGTGTCCACAACAACATAAATTTACCAAGGATCGTTCATGCATAAGCAACTTGCTCCTGGCGCGAGAAAGCTGGCGTGCTTTGACTGATTATGGTCAAGCAGTTGGTGTTTTTTTCTCGACTTTAGTCAGGTCTTCGACAGTGAGCCCCACCGTCGATTGCTCGTCAAGCTAGAGGGTTTAGGTATACAAGGGTGTCTATTAAAATGGATCGAGGCATTCATTTCAGGGCGGTTAAACAGTGTAGATGTGAATATCGTTTTGTCTTCGGAGGTGATAGCGAGCTCGGCTGTGCAACAGGGATATGCTCTTGGCTCGTTGTTATTCAAGATTTTCGTGAGCGATCTTCCAGACGAGGTAGCCATTGATTCTTTTATTCGCAGATTATCTGAAACTGTGAGGCTGTCAGTTCCCGCGACGACCACCATCTGAAGCAGAGTCTCGTAGACGGTTAGTTGGTGTACACCACCTCCTTCTGCAACTCCCTGCTGCCTTGTAGGTCGCACTTGGTCGTGCAAAGGCTAGAAGAGCTGACTCGAACAAACGCCGAGTGGTGCTGAGGACGCCGCTTTGTATCAAAATTCCCAAGACTCTTCATTGAAGCCGACTCATCCTCCAGGAGGACATGGTGGTACAAAACTAACTAACTAAACTCCTGCGCACAAGCTCCGGTAACACGGCTGGGGAATACTTTCTGGGAAGTAAGGCTATTAGAGCTGTGAATCGAAAGACGGATTCTGGTTATGGATTCCTTGCAGTCGAAGGAGGACACTTGTTGGAGAATAGGCAGCGCTACCAGGATGGTGTGGGCCATTCGGTGTTCATTTGCAGTCACTACCCCGCATATGTTTCAGACGCTCTTCACTATCAATTCGAGACCGAATGAGGTCCTGTCTCTACCATCAGAACATCTATGCAAGATCGAGTTGGATCAGTATTTGTTGAGACGGATGGACCTAATTCACGGAGTGATGTAGTGGTGGTCCTCTACTCACAAAGCTTGCCTTGCCAGCAGAAGTCACCCATGTTTATTGTTATGAAAAAGCTTAAACGGGATTTTATTCCTTCAGCTTTAGATCCAGAAGAAGCATTGGTAAGAAAGTACGTCCTCGATGCAGACCCAAGCCCTGTGTGCATAGCTGGATATTTTCGTTGGATTTAATGGCAGTTTCTACTAGATGAACTAGTCATTTAACAGAAAAAAGTTTCCTTTGCAAGAGTAGAGGACCACCGCTATATCACTCCGAGAATCAGGTCCACCCGTCTAAAGAAATGTTGATCTAACGCGATCTTAAATATCTGTTTTGATGGTAGAGACAGGAGATCATTCGGTAGCGAGTTCTAAGTGTTCATCACCACCCGCGTGGATAGCGTGCTCGTATTGCACAACTTAAGCACTCTGGGCTTCTGCAACTTAAAGTTATGTCCACGAGTCCTCCATTCACCTACTAATTGGAAAAACCGGAGAAACTCGGCGCCATATTTACCGAGAAGGATGCAGTGTGTTAGGAGCAGATTGAAATTTTTCTTCAAAGTTCTAAGGGTGAAGTTTAAGTAGTTCAAGTTCAAGCTGCACAGGGCTGAAGGTTGCTAAAAGCTAATCACGGGTTCAGATTTCCTTCGACGGTATGCGGTTGAGAACCCGGCACTTCGATATTGAGTGTACAGTTCGTACGGTTCAAACTTACGTGTTTCCGTATATCCGGAAAGTAAGATAGGTGTTTTATTCACCAGCACGGTGAGAGGTCATCGATTCGGGAAAAAATGAAATAATATGCGTGAACAATCGAGGCAAAGTGAAGCAGTCATAGACTGCATGTTGGCTAAGATGCTGTCGGGTTACCCAGACCAGGACAGGTATGAGTGGGAAAATGGAACAATACGTTTTTGTGTTGTTTTTTCAAGATTTTTATTAGACAATGTGTGGAAATATCGTAGGCCATTTAGCGTCTAATTCCCTCTTAAAGCTTAACACATTGGGGGTGTTTACTAAACCATCTAGCAGCTTATTCTAGGAGTTGACTACACGGTTGCTGAAAAAGTGCAGCAGCCTGGGTTTACTCATAAGAGGTTTCATAGAATTACCACTTGTAGATATTTTGGGGGTAAGTTTAAGTAATTCAGTAATATCACCCGTGAGACCCTTCAGAATCTTAAAGGGTTCTATTACGTCGCCTCGCGGAGCAAAACTTTCCTGTAGATGTAAAAAAGGTACCCTCTTATAATATTCCACCTGATTTATACATTAGGTTCTAATTCGTTTGGTTCCAAAATTAGACTTATTGCCTTAATTTGTAGTTGGCCGATGTCCATGTGACCAAAGTACTCGAGGATATTCAACGTTATAATTGTGAAACTTTTAAATAAATAAATAAATAATTTTATTTTTGGATATCTAATGCATGCCGAAATTGTGTACAATCAAATTGTGGTATCTACATTCGTGAATACATTTTGAAGGTCACTTCCGCAGCGGAATTTTGCGTTCAGTTCAGTTCAGTTTGCACAGGACTGTATGTGGCTAACGAGCCAATCGAGCGTCCAGATTTCTTTCGGTGGTATGCCACAGAAGAGCGTCCACCACTTCAAACAATATTTTCACAAATATCTTCATAATAAATAGTTTTTCAGATTCGTGCACATGACTTCATTTCATTTCAGTTCAGTTTGCACAGGACTGTATGTGGCTAACGAGCCAATCGAGCGTCCAGATTTCTTTCGGTGGTATGCCACAGAAGAGCGTCCACCACTTCAAACAATATTTTCACAAATATCTTCTGGTATGAGAGTAATCTGGAATGCAACAGAAAAACTCCCCTCACCAATAGGTGAGGAGAAGCATTAGTGCGTTCCAAAGACAACATGAGGATCATACCAACTATTCCCTTAAGGATAAAAATCAGGAAATAATGAAGGCCACACAGAGTCAAGTCTATTTTTGAAACCCCCTACCGAAGTAGAACAAACAACTTCTTTAGGAAGTCGATTCCAGTAATTTACTACCCTCTCACTAAAGAAGAACTTACGAACATTTGACCTGACATGTCGCTTGGCCAGTTTTAATGGGTGGCCTCGAGTACCCACACTTGGCGCTAGAGCGTACAATTCACTGGGATGAATAGTACTGAAACCTGACATGATTTTGAAGGTTTCAATCAGGTCCCCACGTAGCCTCCTCCTTTTTAGTGAGAAGAGCTCTAGACTCAGCAATCGTTCCTGATACGACCTACCCGATTGCCCAACAATCATACGAGTAGCTAAACGTTGAACACCTTCCAGCTTGGCAATATCCTTTTCCAAATAAGGTGACCATGCTTGAACGCAATACTCGAGATGTGGTCTGACGACCGCTTTGTATAATGGTATGAAAACCTCTGGGGACCTGCAGGATAAAACTGAACGAAGGCGAAAAAGCTCTCTCCTAGCGCGTTGTGCAGCGGCTGCGCATTGATCAGCCCATTTAAAGTCCCCTGAAACTTCTATACCTAAGTCACGAACTTTCGGCACCCCATTTATCTCCAGTATACCATCTGGACCAGCCACCTCTAGCTTCTTAATGACTTTAGACAAAAGATAGCTTTTAGTGAAGTTAACTGGTAGATCCCATGTAGCAGACCACTTGATGACTTTTTCTATATCCTCAAGAAGATCCTGTTCATCCAGTGATCCGATAATCTTGACATCATCTGCAAAAATATAGCAGGGACACTTGAGCGACGCTGCCAAGTCATCGATGAAAATGAGGAAAAGTAGCGGTCCGAGTACGGAACCCTGTGGGACTCCACTAACAACTTTTACTTTCGACGAATACATATTTCCTATCCTGACACGAAAGAATCTATTGCTTAAGAATCCTATTATCCATTTCTTCAGAAGACCATCGATACCCATATAACCAAGTTTATCTGCAAGCAATCTGTGGTTTACTGAATCAAAGGCCTTGCAAAAGTCCAAGTAAAAAACTTCAACTTGTTGGCCTTTATCTAGCCTCATGGTAACCTCGTTAAGAAAACATAAGAGGTTTGTTAGGCACGACTTCCCTTTAAGGAAGCCGTGCTGAGCAGAGTTCAGCAACGAGTAATCAACTAGATGGCGACAGATCCTATCCCTAATAAGTTTCTCCAGGATTTTACATAGGATGCTAGTAAGACTTACAGGTCTGTACTTACAAACTGAGGATCGACTGCCACCTTTATGTATCGGGATCACATTAGCCAACTTCCACATACTCGGAATATATCCATGTTGCAAAGAAGCGTTAAACATACGACCCACAGGATCTGCCAGGTTCTTTATAATTTGAGGATAAATGTCGTCTGGGCCGGCAGATTTATGGGGGTTAGTTGCTGCAAGAGCAAGTTTAACCTCATCATCAGTGAAAAATAACTCCTCAAGTGGAGTAACGATATCAGGCCTTTTGATGACTGGCATGTTAGGCGGATCTATTTGGCGATCAAGCCTCTGAACAGACTGGAAATGTTGGAGAAAAGCCGAAGCCTTTTGTGAATCTGAAACTATTTGAGTTCCGTTTTCCTGCTGAAGGTTGCCAATATAATCGCGCGTTTTGCCTTTGGATTGGGCATAACTATAGTAACGCTTTGGGCACTGCTTTATATTGCGTGCCAACCGTGATTCAAAGTCACGTTTTGCTTTGCGTTGCATTCCCACAGCCTTATTTCTGACCATTTTATACTTTGTCCAGGACCGTTGTGTCTGAGAAGCTTTGTAAGTTTTCCAGGCACGGTCCCTCATTCTAATCACTCGTCGCATCGCAGGTGTCCACCACTGTGGCTTGTTGCGTTGCTTGACGTGCACCAACGGTTCGAACCTATCTTGCAGGGTAGACAGGCAGTGGTGTATAAGCTGCCAGTTTGTTGCTATGTCATCACCTACATATTGAGACAACATCTTTTTAGCTTCCTCTGAGACGACTTTCCAGTCTACGCGATTGAAATTGCGCCTCAGTTTAGGAGGAGGTTTCTCATACCTGAGTCTTAGTTGGAATCTGATCACAACGTGATCACTTTTTACTAATGGAGAGAGATAATCTACCTGGCGAACCATTTCTTCGCTTGAAGAGTAAGTGGCTAACGAGCCAATCGAGCGTCCAGAATTTCTTTCGGTGGAAAGCTGTAGAGAAGCAACTACCATTGCAAAAGCGTTTTTTATTATTGTGCTTTGGTTATCCTCGACGATCGCGACGCCAAGAGATTATTTGGGTTGTATTTAGGAAGCAGCTCGTTATAAATGATGCTGGAAAAATAAAAATAAAATTCTTTTCGCCACTACGGTGAGAGGTAAGCTAAAGAGGAGCTGTGTAATTAAAAAAAGAACTCTGGCATTTAGAATACTGCGTGCAATCCTGGAGACCCTCCATTAAAAAGACAGATTACTACTAGAAAGATTCCAACGACTGACTGCCAAAATGGTTGAAGGTATGTTTGGGAAACCCTACGAAGAATTTCACACTTCTTTCGGTCTCTTCTTCCTTCGGCGTCGGCGTTTAAGGGGTGACCTTATAAAAACTTTCAAAATCCTGAATGGCTTAGGCGACGAGGGTTGTCAAATCCTGTTCTCCCGAGCGATCAACCCTTCAACTAGATGACATACAATAAAGCTCACGAAAACCACAGCCGTCTGAATCCTAGACAAAACTTTTTCAGTGAAAGAGTGGTAAGCTTCCGGAACAAGCGGCCTGGGGAACTAATCGCTTGCACATCAATAGGTGCATTCAAAAGGGATTTAGATACCCTGTGGCGTGAGCTTTTCCCAGACTTTTTCGTGAATATACAGATCGTCTGTCGACGAAATTGTTCATTTGTTGTCCATTTTGAATTTATATGGTCTTCACCTCGATTTTAAAAAATCATGTTATATAGTGCCTTGTTTTACATGTCATGTTTTAAATGTACGCACCAATTTTCATAGCTAACCTCTCACTGGCTTGGTGAAGAGAAACCCTTTCCGTTTTTCTCAGTCGCAGCTACAAACTCTGGGACAAAAGGACGGCCTGGAAAACACCGGACGTACCATCGCATACGACGAGGATACCAGTAAAGAATGAACCAACTTTGGCAGTGGTGAGCGCTCCCTTGAAGCTTTCCACTGACAGAAATTCTGGACGCTCGATTGGCTTATCAACCATTTACAGTACTGTGCCAACTGAACTCAACTAAACTGAACATTATTTACCAGAAAAAGCTAAAAATGATGAAATACCTAATCTCGCATTCAGGAAAAAGCTCACCCCAGATGCGGTCCGAACCATTCTTAAAACTCGCGACAGAACTGCAGGATATAATTTCTTCTAAAAGCCGGGTCCAGAAATTTACCACTCTGAGGCTGAAAACGTTTTTCCGGGAGTCTATTCTACATCGCTCCTTAGCAAGTTTTAGTGAATGTCCACAGTTACACAGCTGGGGTATTAAGGCAAATAAGTCGTTCATAATAACGCCACTTAACCCCTTCACGATCTTGAAGGTTTTGATTAGGTCACTCTCAAACGACGGCTTGTAAGTGAGAAAAGATTTAGGGACTTCAGGAGTGCAACGTCATGTTGCACTCACTAACCCATAATCGTGCGAAGAGTAATCCGTCGAAGAGTAATAATGTGGTCGATACAGCCTCTGCCAGGCCGGAAGCCAGCTTGCTGCTCACGGATCTGTGATTCCCTATGCGACGTTAATCTTCTTGGAGTGTTTGCATAAACTTGTATGTTGTCAAGCGGAGTGACGAGAAAAGCTTGTTATGATGCATGACAGTGAAAGCCGCAAGGAAGCTGCCGTGCTGAAGGTTGCTCTACTCGTTCACGAAACTTTGTTTGAATGCATTTTCATTCGAGGGAAGGCATCCGTCTTCCCGTTTGTTTTTTTGCTTATCTTCTATAGACCTTAGAATTTAAGTCCCCCCCTTCCCCATTATTTTAGGTTTTAACGTTTTCATGGTTGTATGCAGTTAAAGCATCGGTACGTGCTACCGGTGTATTGCTGTCTTTGATGATATATTAATATATAAATATTTTCAGGTGCAAAGCTAACCATGTGCCACATAGTCAAGAAAAATTCCATTAGCTAGTCATACTGTCAGGTATTTCTGACATACACAGAAAACTAAACAAAAGCATTAGCCTCAGAAGCCTAGAGTGAAATCTCGGTAGGTGATTTAATGAAAAGTAACAATGAAATATTGTTCATTTCAAGACATCACCAGCGTTCGATCGAGTTATCTGCTCTTCTTAAAGCTGTGCGATCGCCGGCATTTTGGTAATGCTTAGGACAACGCCGTTCTAAATTGATTTGACACCAATACTCGTCTGCAAGCAGAAATACAATAGAGTCGCGCTGTCACTAATACTTTATATAAGCTTTGGCAAACTGATAGGTGTTATGCCCATTTGAAATTGTGGATCGTTTTACGTATCTCGGTAGTTGTATCAATAATGCTGCATCGTTAGATGACGAGGTATCGGCACGCATCTCTAAAGCGACCGTATCATTCCGAAACCTAGGTCAGCTCTGGCGTTAGAAAGGACTATCTCTGATACTCAAGGGTAGAGTCTATAAAGCGACAGTTCGGGCTGTGTTACTATATGGGTGCGAAACCTGGACCTTACGTAAAGAACACATTCAGCGTCTCCAAGTATTTGACAACCGGTGTCTCCGCAGTATTCTAGGAGTTAGCTGTTACAATTCGCATACGCACCGTGCGCTCCGAAATAATTTGTTTCGGTAGTAATGTTTTATATAGAAAAGCAGATCAACCTGCATCGTTTACCGCTGGTTTGGGTCATTTTTCCTGATTGCCGGACCACCGCTTCCGAAACGGGTTGCTTTTTGGTCGACGCCACATCCCGAATTGCGTAATCTCGGGGTGCCAACCGTCACATGGCATAGGCATTAAAACCCTTACTAGTAACCTTTCCAAGTTGGCGCAGCGCGTCTTCCAGGCTGGTGTCCCCGCGATCAGATATCGCAATGGTTAGTTACGCTTCAGGATATGTCCCGAAACCGTGTTCAATGGCGGTCTTGCACTAAGCATCTTCTTGGAGTGTTTGCTTAACCTTGTATGTTGTCAAGCGGAGTGACGAGTAAAGCTTGTTATGATGCATGACAGTGAAAGCCGCAAGGAAGCTGCCGTGCTGATGTGCTCTACTCGTTCACGAAACTTGTTTGAATGCATGTTCCATTCGAGGTGTAGCACCTCTTCCCAGTTTGTTTGTGCTTACTCTTCTATAGAAGCCGTAGCAATTTAAGTCCCACCCTTCCCCATCTTTTAGGATTTTACTTTTTCATGGTTGTATGGCAGTTAAGCATTCGGTACGTGCTACTGGTGTAATGCTGTCTTTGATGATGATGATGAAGGGAACCACGCCTGGAAACAATTTTCTAAATGCGGCCGAACTAATGGCTTGTAAAGGGTCATATCGATTATTGTGGACCATTCATAAAGAAATAATATTCTCTTGTGATCATCGTATTCAAAATGGCCAGAAGTGTTTTTTACTACTAAAACCAATTCTGTTTTCACAATGCTCGCATTAAGAAAGGTTTTCAGCCGTGAAGATGTCCTTCTAAATTTGGTAGTTATAATGAAAGCCATTTCTCTGCTTAAAGTGTTACTAAGTGGCTACATTCACTTGGTTGCCGACAATTTTTACGATAGCGAGATATCTGCATCCGATTTCATTAGTCGAAAAATTTGTAGGTTTAACACTCTATTTGTTCTTGTCCTCCGACAACATCTAATGAACTTGATTGTTTTACTGACAATTTCATGATTCAATATCGTAATAGTAAAAATTCTACTACTGAAAATAAACCAACCATGTTATAAAAATCTCAACCCTTGAGATCTAAACTGCTTGGACTTGGATCAGCCGAAGTATCATATTATCGTAGAAATTGATTAATGTCATAGTACCGCTCACTACAGGTCGAATGCTTTAGTAACATCGAGGTACATCCTGCGGTTGTGCGAATGCATTTGCGCGGGCTGAACGTTCGCAAATTACCAGGAGAACATGGAATAACACATGCTGTTCTTAAGTCATGCGAACTGGAGCTTTGTGACCCACTATGTGGTCTATTCAGGCACTCATTGAATACGGGAACCGTACCAACTCAATTGAAAACCGGTGTTATCACACCAATCTACAAAGAGAGCAGTCGTTCTGATCCGGAAAATTACAGCTTCGTGACGCTTCTTTCAAAGGTTTCTAAAATTTTGGAACGCCTGCTGTGTGAACGACCTGTTGAACATCTCGAGAACCATCAGCTAATAACTTCCACACAACACGGATTTAGGAAAACATGTTCATGCATGTCTAACTTGCTCACGACTCGAAATGACTGGACGCAAGCACTAGACCGAGGGAGTTCCGTCCATGCCGGTTACTTAGATAGATGTCAAGCATTCGACAGAGTAAATCACTTCTTACTGCTTCAGAAGCTGCAGAATGTTGGCGTCATCGGAAACTTACTAGCATGGTTCACAAGTTACCTGTCTGGACGCAAAGTAAAAGTCAGAATAAATGGTGAAACTTTTCGAACAATTGAAGCCATGAGCGGAGTCCCTCGGGGTTCGATTCTCGGTCCGATAGTGTTTCTCATGTTTATAAATGATCTACCGAACTTACTAGCATGTAAGCTTGTTTTATTCGCAAACGATGTAAAAATCTGGACGAAGGTCAACTCTATCGAGGAATGTCAAGTTCTGCAAGGAGATTTGAATAAGCTGCACCAGTGGTCAATCCAAAACAAACTGCCATTTAATTTCCGCAAGTGCAAAATGTTGCAAGTCGGAAAACCTTTTCCCTTTACCCGTACACTGGCAGCCACCCAGTTGAATGGATTATATCACAAAAAGATCACAGAATCTGGGTGTCTGGCACTTTGAAAAACAGCCTACCTTGCGAAGCCGGCTACAAGCTTGCGTGCACCTTGCTCGGTTTACTAAAAACGCATGTTTGACGAAAATCTTAAACACTTACATACATCCTGTCTTTGACTACGCTGTACAAGCTTGGACGCTATGGATGGAAAAAAACATCTCGCTTCTCGAATGAATTTATCACAAAGCAACCAAAATGTTCACGAGATTAAATAGTTTACCCTCTGAGCAGCGACTGACCAGACTTGGACTGTGCACTCTCAAGCGCAGGCGTATCCTACACGACCTTACTCTGACATATCGAAATCTCACCCTCTCAAACACCTCTCCAAGTTTGGTTCCGTTGTCCCAATACGCAGCCGCCATTTGACCCTTCAAATCCTAAATCACGATTAAATTTTCGTCGTAACTTCTTCGCTGTTCGTGTATGCTTTTTGTGGAATAGCTTGCCGACAGATATTTTGACCTCAGCGAACGAGCACATCTTTAAACCAAGGTTACGAAACCTTATGTTGAGAACTACTGTGTTGGCCCCTACTTATTGATGTCTATATTTTTTAACGCACGGAACTTCCGTCCATCCAAAGATTCTTTTCCCTCAGTCTGTCGCCATTGAGATTATTTGCTCCACTTATGAAGAACATGGATATCATCATACAAGTAACGATTTTTTATTTGTTATACGTATATCCTATGGTATTCTACAGCAATTTCCTTTTTTGACCATAAATCTTGAATCTTGAATCTTGAATCATACACCGGCAAAAACAACGTTAATTTAGACACTATTGTATCTATTACATTCACATCAAAAGTATAAAAAATTTTCATCAATATCAAATTTGTAACAAACATGATGGTTCAGGTTTTATATAAGCTATCTTACACGACGGCCAATTTAAAGTTTGCGGGGACAGTGCTTCCCCAGACCTTTGTAGGTTTCACTCTATAGAATGAGGGTTTTGTGACAACGATTTTACCCGCGACAGTAGAGAGCGATTGGATCTTCTCTATGTTAAGGTGAATTTTATATTTAACTACCTATTTCCTCACAGTTTTGCCGCCATTTATCACGTCGCAGCTATTTCACCTGCCGATCATTTTTACGTCGTCAGCCAACAGATAACAGTGGGATGGCAGCTGGTTATAAAGATCATCTATGAAGAAAAGAATTAACAAAGGCACCAATACTAAGCCCCGAGGAATCCCACTTTTATATGCGCATCCGCAAAGTAAGTATCATCAAACTGATGGTAACTGATGGGTCGCAAATGAATGCGCAGATCAAGCCAAGTAGGTATCCTGACACTATAATGGAAAAAAGTTCAGAAGCAACAGCCTGTAGTTGATTGAATCAAAAGCATTTAATGTTATCATGGATGCGAATGTTGTTTCAGAGAAATTCGTTGCATTCTATCAATCGATGCGTTGTTCTTAGCTCGACATTCTGGAAAAGAGTACAAGACCGGAAAGGAATGTTGGGCGGAAGTCCAAAGCCCAAGTGCCAAGTGTTTGCATTTGGACTTTGACTGGTTTTACATTTATATGACAACAAGAATGCAAACGTTTGAAGGTACATATTAGTCCCTGGAGAAATGGGTTGCTGAGTTAGTTAAGTACAAGCAAAAAACGACCAGCACGTAGGTGAGACCATACCGAGTTGGATGGAATTTCGTTGGCATGGCTGAGTCAAACGATTTGAATTTGGTGGAAAAATTAACGTTAATGTATCTAAGAAGATTAAAAGTTTTTTGCCGTGGAACATATGACTAACCTAACACCTTCCCTTGTTGAAAGTTTTGTACGAACTTTCACTCGTTTCTAATTGAATCACCCTATTTGTTTGAGATTCGTCGTTCTCGAAATGTATTCAGTGAGTAACGTCGGTAAACCAAAAGTTTTCAGCATAATATCCAAATGGAAACCCGTGGTTTGGGACGGCAGATTTTTTGTATATTTCGTACAAATCTTACGAAACGTGAATAGCTTTACTGGTTAATAATTGTTTGGTAACCATCGATGCGGCGTTGTGTGATAGACCTGAATATAAACTTGATTTATTTCTGACGTTGTTTCTTTCCCACGCGCTTTTACTAGGGTCCGCTTAAAGGTACTGACAAAACACTATTTTGACCATTTGATTCAAAGTAATTCAAAGTAATTCAAAGTTTCAATGGTCCAAAAAGCAAATACTTTACAGTAACCACCGCTTAAAAATATAGGGAATTCATAAAAACAACACAAATGTTTTATTCATATGGAAAGTCAGCACGTGTATTCAGGTGTGCAAGGTTGGGTTTGGTCAACAAATACTTGTCAAGTTCAGCTTTGAACACGTTCAGGCTTGTTGCGCAAATGATATGTGGGGGCAGGGAGTTCCATAGAAAACAGACTCTGACAGCAAAGAAAAACCGTCGACAATTTGATCTGGAGTGTGGAATAATTAACTTGTATCCATGCGATCTGCTACCACGTGCTTCTTGCCGATGAAACAGGTGTTCAAGTGGGTGATCCACTGTATGCAGAATGTTGAAAAGCAGGATCAAGTCACCCCTCAGACGACGGTACGAAAAGTCAAAGAGTTTTAGCGTTGCAATCCGCTCTTCGTATGGCCTGTTGTATAGCCCGGTTACCAGTTTTGTAGCGCGGTGGTATACCCGTTGCAGCAAGGTCATGTCCTTTTGTAACCATGGGGACCATGCTTGAGGAGTATACTCCATTGTTGGTCTGATATATGTGTGGGAGTATCTGCTTTGAGAAACTGCCAAAAATCCTTCTGAGCAATCCTGAGCTTTGGCACGAGTTTTTGTATACAACAGAACACTACTGTGAAGACTTCAGGTTACTGCTAATCCACACGCCCAGGTCTTTCTCTTCAGTAACCCATGAAAGTTGCTGGAATCTCAGAGAGTATGTGAATTCGAATGATTTACCGACGTTCAACATTTTACATTTTTGGATGTTGAATGGTGAGCAGTTTCGCAAGGACCAATTATGAAGTGCCTAGATATCTTTTTGGAGAATTTGGCAATCTTCTATGGTGCGTATGCTAGTACAGACTTTGATGTCATCTGCAAATAAAATGATTTTGCTGCGTACGATTTCGGGTATATTGTTCGCCTACACGAGGTAGAGTATTGGCCCCAAGACTGAGCCTTGAGGTACGCCACTTGTAACTTCTACTGGGCTGGATAGTGCCTCATCAACTCTAACCCTTATAACTCTACCAGTCATGTAATCCTTTATCCAGGCTAATAGTCTGCCGCATACCCCGAGCTGCTCCATTTTCTGTATCAGTATGCTGTGGTTAACACGGTCAAAAGCTTTAGACATGTCCAAGTAAGAAGCATGGATAGGGCATCCATCGTCCACGGCTCGAGTCCAATTTTCAAGAGTTATGAGAAGATTGGTGAGACAGGAGTGTCTTATCTTGAATCCGTGCTGTGCGATGGAAAAAAGCTTATTTTGTTGCAAGTGTTTGATAAGTTCGTCAGCCACAAGTCGTTCGAGAACTTTAGAGACCACTGGCAACAACGTGACTGGTCTGTAGTTAGACACATCAGATCGGTTCCCTCCTCTGTATATCGGAGTGATCAGTCCACATTACCAGTCATTAGCAACCGTGCTACAGCTCAAGGACAGGTTGAAAATGTCAGAGAGTGGTGAGAATAGAGCATGGGCGCATTGCTTTAGGATGAATGGTGTTATTTTATCAGCACCCAGGGATTCTCTTATTTAACCCGCATAGCTTCAGCAGGACACTCTATGGTTTCACAAAGATTTCGTGTATTGTATTCTGCAATCTGAATGCAGGTATATCGTAAGATACGCGCTCATTAGGGTAGAACACTCTAGAGTAAAATTGATCGAGTTCGTTAGCAGCTTCGAGAGCTGTGAAAGTAGTTCCAGTCATATTAAGTAAAGCGGAAACACCTGGCTTTACCCTGGCCTTTCTGTTCACGATCTGAAACAGGAGCTTCGGATTTCGTTCAATTTTATCCATCAGATTCATTTGATACTTTCCTTTATCCTCCCGGACAATTTTAGTAACTTTGTTTCTCAACAAACGGTAAGTTTCCCAAGATTCAGGTGTTGAATGCAGTACGTGGATTCTCCACGCACAGTTTCTTACCTTTATCCATTTCCGTGTTAGACTCCGGATCACGAATTTGAATCCTTTTTTGAGTTGTTTTGAAACATATTTTGAGTGGAGTTCTATTTTTCGGTTGATTTTCTGAAGTATCGATGACCAGCATTGTTGGAGATCAGTGCTAATCGGTGCCTAGTCGGTGACTTCTTGAAGAGACATTGATAATGCAACCCTATCGGTTTTTCTTATTAACTTCTGAGCATCACTTGCTCTTTCGCTTCAGATATATAGTCGAAAGCAATGACTATATGATCACTCTTTCCAAGAGGTGCAATGGCGGATATCCTCGATGACATTTTCCTCGCACGTCAGAACAAGGTCGAGAATGGACGGTGTGTTTGTTTCTCTGAAGCGAGTGGTGCTTGAGATGTGGATGAATAAAGGAAGTTCGTTGAACATTTTGTAGAATAGATGATCAAGAGGGTTCATCGGTGGAATCTCGCTTTTTAGTAAATTCGGGAGATTGAAGTCACCCATGATCAGGACGTTGTTTTGATATATGGAAACAACCAGCTGAGTTTTCTCAATTAAACTAGCATTATATGCCTTGTCTGCTGACGGTGGTCGGTAAATCACACCAACAACACAGTTTTCACCTGTTGCTAATTCAAGTGAACGCCAAAGTGTATCTTCCGGTATCAAATCATCATCCGTGATTTCTCTGAACATGAGGTATTGATCATAGTAAATAGCAACAACTCCTCCTCCACGATCCATTCGAGTACGATGAAAAAGAAACATGTTTGGAATGGAAATTTCCTCCTCAACTAATTGCTGATTAAACCAAGTTTCCGTTATGGCTATCAGGAGTGGTGAATATTTTTGACGAAGCTCGATTAGTTCGGGTAACTTATTTATCAAGCATTGTGCGTTGGTGTATAAACATTTGATGGTAGATCTTGATAA
>JACCGJ010011846.1:0-18917 GCA_013407085.1 Atriophallophorus winterbourni | reverse complement strand
TGGCATACGCTGTTCCTGACATTTTTTCGAAGTTGTCTCAAGGAGAAGATAATGTCAACGGTTGATCTTCCCTTGCGGAAGCCACATTGAGATTCGGAGTAAATTCTATCAGCTAAAACTTGCAGCCGGATCTGTAAGACTTTAGCAAACAATTTGCCGACAACATTCAGAAGGGAGATTCCTCTGTAATTGTTGCAGTCGCCTCTGTCACCCTTATTCTTAAATAGCGTGATGATCTTTGTGTCTCGCATCTCTTGTGGGACACCCCCTCCTGCCAGCACTGAAGAAGCAAATGGTGAAGAGGCTGTAATAATGCTGCTCTACCGCATTTGATGAGCTCAGGTGGAATTTCGTCGTCACCAGGGGCCTTCCCATTCGCTAAGCGGTCGATTGATGTTGCAGTATAGTCTGTAAATGAACTATCGATCGAACATCAGTCTATATCGATCGAGAGTGCTTAATGTGAGAATCGTTCACTGTACAGATTTTGTGGTATTTATTAATTGTAGTCAATATAGGAGTTCGGTGACAGTTGTGTTTCTCTCTAACCCACAAGCCGATCAGCAGTAGTGCATTAAAGATATAACAGTGGCACCTGATGCTAGGTGCTTGTGCTGAGTAAGATATTGCTCTCTCTTTGACACAATCTATCATAGATTAACAAAGTTAGGGATGGGTCTTCGCAATGTTCCGTACAACGAAATATTTCAACATCTGGGTCTATGTGACTTTACCCAAAGGAGGATACAACTCGATATTATTCTGACATATAGAATTGTGTCTGCCAAAGGACATCCACTAATACATTTGGTTGATGTGTGTGATGGGAAAGTGACAAGAAGACATACCTTATCCATTTACGCACCAATTTCCCGTGTTGATTATCGGCGCGATTTTTCGCCGCGTTATATTTCTTTGAAATTCCCTACCACAACATGTGATGGATTCTCTTGTCTGGCGGTGCTTAAAGCGAAATTGGACTTACACATTCAAAAGAATATCATTCCTGAATCCATGTATTTGCTGTTCTCTATTCCTTTTATACAATTATATTTTTCACATTTTCATTTATACCGTAATCCAGTGGTGTTGTAATGTATTAACTTGAATCAACATATTTTTGATTGCATCAATTCTATAATGTACGTTTACCTGCATTGGATTAAGCTCTGTTTCTCGCTTAGCGTGAGCGAAGGATATCCTTGTCGGTATTCCACATCAAGCTCTACAATGTATGCATGAGAATAATGGAAAAATGGATTTGATTGACATCAAACCTTGAACGAAAACGAGTTTTTACTTAATCTCACTCGGTCGATATCGATATTGGCCAAAGCAATCAGAGATCGCAGACTTCTTGTTTCTGGACAGATTGATATTTCATTGGATGTACTGCTTGGGAAAAATTCAACGTTCCTCTGACAGAATTGCTATTACGATATACAATGAATGTACCATGTCAAGTTGAAAGAAGCATTTGACATCAAGTCGATGGAGTTCCAATGGGTTTACCGCTGCGTGCCGGCGGATGCTTTTACGGTCGTTGAAAGTGGCAATCGAGCAGCTCCTTATGCATAGGGAATACTTTGCAATCAAATAATGCCCACGATAATATTTCATTTACTCATGAACAGGAAAACAGTGGACGGTGAGCTTTTCTGGCTATTTTCTGACAACCAGTGTAGGCGTATCCTTGAACAGACGAGTTCACCGAAAACAAACATGAGCTGGAGAATATACAGACTTCATGAGCGCAGTCTCAATGAAGTTCAACAGAAACTTGGTAGATAATTTAGTTGCACGAGCAATTCGAATTTGGAAAGAATTTGAGGGAAGAACATGCGCCGTTACAATTGTTCTCGAAACACATAAGTGCAATGTGAAGAAGGCCATCAACTTCGATTTAAGTAGAGCTGACAGCTAAACGAACTTCTACTTCTGGAAAAGTGAGAATAACATTCACCAAGAAATCAGTAATCCGACAAATCTCGAAGACCAGCCATGCAAGCTCAATGCGCATTCACAAAATAACCGACTCATGCTGTGTAGGTTGCATCGGCCGTAAGATATGGATATGGACGAAATAAATAGCTGCACACTGTCCAGAGGTGAACGGTTCAATCGTAGGCTCACCTCATCGAAGAAACTCACCGAGTGAACCCGGTGGATGCATTTTCGGTCGTTTACAAGGTTTACCGAAACGTGACAACAAGACTTGGCTCGAGCATTGCGGGAACAGGCGATTGCAATCAGTATGCTTCGACCGAAATTTATCCGGATACGGGACCTCTAATCGCCTTGGTCAACATCGATATCGACCGAAGCAGTCTAGGCAATAACACGTAATATTGATTTTTGTTTTTGTTTAAGATCCGATGTTGATCAGATTCTCATGCATGTATTGTAGAGCTTGATGTGGAATACCGAAAAGGATATCCTTCGCTACAATTTCCGGACACCTTTGATTTTTAACATTTATAATTGTATTTATTGTTACGAGATCACGATTAGTGACTTTCGTAAGTAAGTTGCATATCAAATCGTTTAATTATAATGAATTATCCACACTATCCATATCCAGGCATACGGTCCTGACTACCATGCTGCATTTAATGCTATTGAAGAAGCATTGCAGAAACGAACACCATCATCATCTGGACGTTAATGCAATTTTTGCATGGATGTCATTGTGTGAATTCTTAGGCACACTCAATTTAACATAATTAAAGCTTCTATGATTTCATTTCCAGCGTTTGTGCTGTATTCTTTTTACATTTGGATTTTTTCACTACGGCTGCGAAGTAGTTGAACTACAATGAGCTGCTCTCTCCCCGACATTTCAATCATTGGTCAACCAGTTAATTATTTCACCCCGTTCTCGACCGCAACAAGGTCACTCGGTGAGGTCCAATCAAGTGGCGTCCGACTGGGTGCGTGTGTGTGTGCATGCCTAAGCGGAGAGCGCAAGCGCATTTATCCACCAATGACCGTGTAAAAGTTTGCAGGGAGGGGAAAAATTAATGTCAAATATTTACCCCGCTCTCATTGTTCTGTTGCAGTGAACAAAGGGTGCACTGGAGCATTAAATCCTTAAGCGATGCGGCTTATTAATTCGCTCTGTGTTCGCAAACTGGGTAAAATACTTATAATTTTCGTTCAGAAAGAACATTTAACTCTGAAAAATTGCTGGATTCGGTCATCAGTGATAACACACTGACTAGATAAATTAACATAATTGTTTCAGTGAGCCTTTAAACCAGTGGTTCTTAACCTGGGTTCGATCGAACCTAGGGGTTCGGGGAGTCCTTTTCTGGGGTTCGACGGTTTACAATGGATTTTACCCATACACAGAAAACACGTTATTACTTTACGTGGCATGGGACTCACCGGTTTGTCACATGATTTGCACGTGACTTCGGGACAATTCTGCGTGTCGAGGTTCGTCCTATCAGCTGGGCCGGCTGTGACCATTGTTGCGTTCGACGGGTCCAGGCACTTGGCAATGAGGTCAGGTTGGTTACATGCCGCTGTCACAGTTTGATCGATCGATTTTATTGTCTGTATGTTGGATCTCGTGATGCGGTGAAACGTGTTAGTAGCCTGAAGTGGGTTGTTCAGCTGAGTGGTGGGCGTTTGGTCGGCAGTTCGATGTGGTTGCTTCGAAACTCGTGATTTCCTCATTTTGCAAATAATCCACTATAGCTCGTTAACCACACAAGGTAGAATACAGAAACAGTTATCAAAATGCGTAGCTCAACGCGATCTTTGCAATGAAAGCAAAACCGTAGAATAGTTAACAATTTGAAAAGTTTGCGCGCGTGAGCAAACTGTTATATTTACGCCAACGTGACGTCACGCTCTGCTTGACTATTATTGGTTGCAGCTGATCGCGCCACATCGCTTGGCCTTGATATCTGTGCTGACTGCTGCAGGCAGCTCGCGATAATCAGTAGTCAACTTGTGACTGTCCTGGTCGTACGTGATTTGTGATTTCCCTTTCAATACTTCCAACCCTTGATACTAACTATGTCGAGTGGTCGGAAGTGGTCGGACGAATACGTTCAGTATGGATTCACGTGTATAACGGAACCTGATGGGAGTCAGCGTCCTCAATGTATGATTTGCAATGCCAATTTGAGCAATTCTAGTCTGGCACCGGCAAAACTAAGGGAACACTTCTTAAGGTTGCATGGAGAAGGACAATACAAAAAAAACGCTTGATGAGTTCAAGGTGAAGAGAGCCAGATTCGGTGAAAAGGCTACTCTGCCTGTTTTCGGCGCATTCCTGAAATTGTTGCTGTGAGGCAAGAACAACGGTCACATTGATTTGCGGTAAATATTCATTTCGTGTTTGTTTATGTGCGAAATTCATGTTGTGTTGGTTTTTTTCTTTCAATACAGTGATTTTGTGTGCAAATGATGCATGAGACAGTTTGTGCACTTATACAGTATATAGTTATATACATATGTTTTGAATTGGAACAAAAAACGCATTTTATTTTTCCAACTACGAAGGGTTCGATGAATGCAGGTATGGAACTTGTAGGGTTCGGTACCACGAAAATGGTTAAGAACCACTGCTTTAAACAGTGTATAAGTGGTAAACAAATTTATACATGAATGCCACTGCTACATAGGACTCGCTGTTTCAAGGATCACTGGACCTAATCTTACTGTCTCCACTTGATGACGACAAACAGCCAGAAACCGGTAGTGGTGTGTAAGTGCGGGGATGTGAGCAACACATTACTTTGGTCATCCATAAGCGCCTTGGGTGCTTGACCAGGAATCACTATGTGATTCTGTGACTGAACACTGTAGATTCAAGATTCAATAATTTATGGTATAAAATAGCTCGTAGCTGTACAACACCACATGATATTCGTATAAGGACGATCGACAGTTTTGTAGTTAGAAAAAATGTCATGTATTGTCTCGGTATGATGGAAAATATTCGTTTGGATAAAGATCAAGTAGGGTAACATTATAACGCATAAATATATCCAATTTGTTCCTGAATATCCTTTGAATAGATGATTGTACAACATCTGACGGTAGGGAGTTCCATAGGAAACAAACGCGCACCGAAGATAAGAACCGACGGCAGTTCCGGTGGGAATGTGGAATATCAAATTCCAGTATGTGAGTACTGTGACATGGCTTAACCGGAGGCGAAATAGATTACTCAAAAGGTGCATCTTTGAGTTCATTATTTTATAAGTTAGGATTAGATCAAATGGAACCCGTCTGCGAGGCAGTTTTTACAAATTAAGATGAATCAGTCGATCCTCATATGGTAGATTGCGGAGACAGCCAACCATTTTTTACTCTGTGATAAATCCTCTCGAGCAGCTTGATGTCCTTTTGTAGCCATGGTCCCCAAGCTTGCACTGAGTAATCCATCACTGGGTATTTGTGAGCATGCGGAATGCTTCATGGGAAAAAATGTTCGATAATACGCCGAAGCATACCTAGCATGCGGCTAGCTCGGTTATACACTGCTTCGCATCACATGATATTCTTAAGACTTCCATTAATCCAAACGCCGAGGCACTTTTCTTTCGTTGTACTTTTAACGTGAAATTTATCTTTACTATGTGGATTGCTACAACTAATCTTGACAGATAGGGGTTATTACGTACTCTGAATTAGTTAGCTTGTGCTGATAGATGTAGCCAATCGAATGACACGCACAGCGATGGAGTACGCTGTTCAGGCTTGGTCACCCTGGATTCAGCAAGACATCAATCTTCTGCAGCGTATTTACCACCGAACCACAAAGCTTGTACCCGGACTAGCTGCTAAACCATATGAAGAACGTTTGAGGAGTCTCAATCTTTTCGACTTTCGCTGTCGTCGACTAAGAGGTGACCTCATACTGATGTACAATATTATGCACGTCCCTAACCATCCCTTGTCCAAACTTTTCACACGCTCGCCACCCCGTGCCAGTCGGAAACACGAACTTTCAGTGCTTATTCCCACTTCAAGACTGAACTGTCGAAGATATTCGTATGCTGTACGTGTAAGTTTCACATGGAACACCCTCCCCTCCACTGTTACACACTCAGCCAACCTGGATATTTTCAAAGCTAATTTGGACAAACACTTGAGAGACAACCCAAACTTTGATACGATTTACACTACATGAGTTTTAATGTTCTTCTTTTTTATTGTATATACCTCATAACTCCATCCTATGGTTATTGTTAAGCTAAATGCTTTTTAGACCATTACAACTTTGAATCACTTTGAATCACTTTGAAGGTGAACTTTTAGCAAATGAGCTAATTACTAGATCTATAAGAGGAGGAATCGGAGGAATCATCTAAAAAGCGCAAACAGTACATAGCAGATTTTTTTGTAGTTTAAGTTCGTTCACAATTTACGCGTCATATAATCGTGTCTCTACCCGACAGCAAATATCAACAGATGGCGCTGGGATATAGCAGATTTTGACCTGATAGTTCGTAGTTACATGTTACCTATGTATGTAGATGTAATTGCTTATAGAACAATAGATTTGAGTTTCGCATATGCTAAGTTTCAAATAACTTTATCCGATCGTTTAAAACATTGGATGGTAAATGATAAAGTTTGTAAAATGGGAAAAGGAAAGTGTCCGAATCAGAATGAAGAGTGGTCATTAGTATCTTGTTTTCGCTAATCTGAGGTAGCGGGGAAGGTGACTCGATTTATAGTTCTTGACCACACCATCTGGCTGAAGTGCCGTAACCACAAGGTTGTGTGGAGGTTGAGTTTTTATGATTAATCTCCATCAAACATCCTGGTGTGTGTGGCTTGCACGCTGGGTCACTCAAGTGCAAAAACCGTCGTTCCAAGTAAAGACTAAACCTCAGTACGCGGGAACATTGAGAAATACGTGTAATAGAACGGCAGAATAAATTAATTGCATTTTACTGAATTCAAGGAGAAATCGTTTATCAGTTATTGTATTATACAGAATCCAGTTGCTTGATGACTATTTTAAAGCCCAATAGAAATTATTGACGGTTTTTAAAAGTTTCCACTGATTTCTTCGGCGTGGTACATTCACTCAACTTCATATGTAATAGGCAACGATATGATAAAACAAACTTTTTAGATTATGCTGTGATCATTGAAGCTGACGACAGGTGTTATAGTTATCTGCGATCTTAATTTAAGAAATCCAGATTTGCGTAACCATGAACTAACTAAACACTGACGAACCTTTCCATCGAATGATACATACGTGGGGTTTCTCGAATCGAAAGTTACCAGTTCAAATTTTATCAGTGATGTTCAAAGTTCAAATTAGCTCCAATCAACCTATCAGCCTATCGCGCTGAGACTGGACCCTATCGCGCTGAGACTGGACCTTAACGTGGTGCGATGGTTTGTGCACCTCTATTACCCATTGAGCTATGCTGGGTGGTGCTCTCCGAGCACCTTCAGAGTTACTCATACCAGGAACGTCAATGGATAGAGGTCAGATGAACACTGTCTCAACCTAACCCGCTGCCTTGTGGGTCAGGCTTTTTATCCTAAGGCTTTCGTCGAGAACCCTAATTGTTCTCCTGTCTAGGCATGGGTGACCGGGCAGTATCCCAGCCCGCATACAACCATGACCATGAGTATTACTACGAAACCCAACTCCATAGTGCATCGGCCGTCGCGCACGATAAACAGGGTCGCCCTACCTGCTGCATACAACAGGGCGGGTAAGCGAAAACAAGCTACTGCTGGCCCTACTCTTCAAACTGTTTCCGACCCTTCCCCTCCCCCATCCACTCTTAGCAACTCTCCGTCTGTCAATCCCAGCTTTAGAAAAGACCGCGCTGAACATGTTGGAACATTTTCTGTTCGCGAATTTACAGAACACTTCCTGAGACCACGGAATTCAGCTCACATCGGAGCCATGAATGTCAGAACTCTCAGAAAAATAGGTCAGCAAGCTGCACTGGCTCTTACCTTAGATAGTCTATCTATTGATGTTTGCTGTTTATCGGAAACGCGCTTATATGATCCGTCTATAATTACTGAACTTACTGCCCCAAACCTTTCACCCCGCTACTTTTTGCGTTGCTCTGGTGATTCTGTAGCTGCCATCTCAGGACAGGCGGGTGTTGGTATAGTGCTGAATTCACGTGCCGAATCCTGTCTAATTGATTGGATTCCTTGGAATAGCAGGATGTGCGCAGTTAGACTAGCCACTAATATTAGACCAAACTCAAAATCTTCTTATCAAAGATGCTTGTTTATTGTAGCAACTTACGCTCCGACTAACACCAATTCCGACGACGAGAAGAACGCCTTCTACGACGATCTTTATGCTCTTTTGCGACGTGCAAAAAGCTCTGATATTGTTGTCTTAGCGGGAGATATGAATACCAGACTGGGTTGCTTAGATACATCTGAATCACAATTAGGTGGCATGTTGGGTCTCGAAAGTCAACACACAGATAATGGTGAACGGTTTATACAATTCTGTGCACAATCTCGATTATTCATTAGCAGCACTTCCTTTCGCTATAAAAGATGTCAAATTACCACATGGCGCTCGCCGGATGGAAGCCAAACTTCGGCCCAAATCGACCATATCGCCATAAGTGCTCGGTAGAGAGGTTGCATTGAGGACTGCCGCTCCTTTTGGAATACCTGCATAGATTCAGATCATGCTCTTGTGCGATGTAGGTTCTCGTTAAAGTTCTCCGGCACGAAGCTTTCAAATGGGAAACGCATTGTGGTCGACAAATTCTCTCTTCCTGCAGTTCAAGACATTTATAGGACCACCTTGAGTAACTCACTCCCAGTTGCTCAGTGTGCAACTGCCGATGAAAGGTGGAACAAATAGCAGGGATTATGCGAGCCTGTGAGACTACACAACCAATCCAAAAGTACCACTGGATTTTACAGCGCTCTATAGAAGTTCTTCACCAGCGACGCCAAATACCTCATGGTCCTGGACACAATACAGAGCGTAGACGCGTGAGGAATAAACTTAAACGGAGCTTAAGACTAGAAGAGAAAGGTGGTGGCTAAATAAGGTCGAAGAAATGGAAATAGCAAATAATGCGGGTAACGTGCGAAAACTCTTCCAACTTATAAGATCGACTGGGCCTACGAAAAAAGGAGTGAGTGAGACTATCGCTGAAATAGGCGGTACTTTTATCACTAATAAGAATCGCCGCCTCTCAAGTTGGGCCGAACATTTTGAAGAACAATTCAGCTGGTCGCCTGTTACAAAATCTTTCCCTCATTTGAAGCAGTGTGATCCTTGGTCTGTTAGCGTAGATCCAACTAATGAATTAGAAATTAAAGAACGTATCGAATCCATGAAACGATTCAAATCTGCTGGCCCCGATGACATACCACCTATTTTGTTCAAAGAAGGTGGCCAAGTCCTAATCAGTACATTAGGCGATCTCCTCCGTGAAGTGTGGTTATCGGAATCCGTCCCTCCGAGTTGGGGCGAATCGGTTATCATACCTATATTTAAAAAAATTGTGCGAAGCTCATGCTCTAATCACCGTGGGATAAGTCTCACTCCCATCATTACGAGATTATTAGCGTCCATATGTCTTCGAAGATTAACGTCGCATAGGGAATCACAGATCCGAGAGCAGCAAGCTGGCTTCCGGCCTGGCAGAGGCTGTGTCGACCACATTTTTACTCTTCAACGGATCTTAGAACTGCGGCACACTTATTGACAGCCGACAATAGCCATCTTTTTAGACTTCAAAGGAGCATTTGATTCAGTCGATCGAAATGTCATGTTTAACTCCTTGCTGTGCAAAGGCGTTCCGCAAAAGTATGTCAACATACTACGTGCACTTTATACTCATACATCCGGATGCGTTAGGGTTTACAACGAAGTCTCACCCAAATTCCACACCACAAGTGGCGTCCGACAAAAATGCCCGATTTCTCCGTTTTTGTTCAATTTTGTAATTGATGCAATTATGGAATTGTGCAACGATGGTGCCCCAGCATTCGGAGTTCACATAATGCTAAGCGTCAAGCTTCTCGACTTGGATTATGCTGATGATATAGTTCTGCTCTTCGACTCGTACACAGATGCACAGGTGATACTGAACAACCTATCTAGTATCGTGCGTTTTGCACCCTCTAAGTGCAGTGTTCTGCTGCAGGACATCGACATATTGAACAACACTTTATTACTTGACAATCAGGTACTTGAAATTGTAGATCGTTTTACGTATCTCGGTAGTTGTATCGTTAGATGACGAGGTATCGGCACGCATCTCTCCGCAACCTAGGTCACCTCTGGCGTCAGAAAGGACTATTTCTGGTACTCAAGGGTAGAGTCTATAAAGCGACAGTTCGTGCTGTGTTACTATATGGGTGCGAAACCTGGACCTTACGTAAAGAACACATTCAGCGTCTCCAAGTACTTGACAACCGGTGTCTCCGCAGCATTCTAGGAGTTAGCTGTTACAATCGCATACCCACCGATGCTCTCCGAAATAAGTTGTTCGGTAGTAATGTCGATATAGAGAAACAGATAAAACTGCATAGGTTACGCTGGTCGGGTCACGTTTTACGGATGCCGGACCACCGACTTCCGAAACGGATTCTTTTTGCGACGCCACATCCTGATTGGCGTAAATATCGGGGTGGCCAAACCGTCACATGGCATAGGCAGTTAAAAACCCTTAATGGTAACCTTTCCAAAGTTGGCGCAGCGCGTCTTCCAGGGTGGTGTCCCCGCGATCAGATATCGCAGTGGTTAGTTACGCTTCAGGATATGTCGCGAAACCGTGTTCAATGGCGGTCTTGCACTAAGCATATTCTTGGAGTGCTTGCTTAACCTTGTATGTTGTCAAATAAAGTGACTAGGAAAGATTATCATGATCAATGACAGTGAACGCCACAAGGAAGATATCGTGCTGATGTAGCTCTGATCGTTCACGAAAAGTGATTGAATGCATGTTTATTTCAAGGTGTAAGCATCTCATCCCAATTTGTGTATGCTTACTCTTTTATAAAATCCATAGCTATTTAAGTCGCACCCTTCCCCATATTTTAGGATTTTACTTTTTTCTTGGTTGTACGATAGTTTAGCATTCGGTACATGATGACCCCCCGAAGAAACAATTTTTAATGAATTCGGATGACTTATAAGTTCTTGTGTTTAGCTATCGTAAGTTGTAAGATACCAGTTGTGAGTGCAGAAAATGAAATAATGCATTAGCGGTGGGGTTTTTCTAGATAAAATCCAATATGTCATCAAACATCGTGACTAGTCCAAAATGCGATTCAAGCACAAATAAAAAGATTGCCAGGTTTCAAGGCCAAATTCTATGGACCAATGATATTCAACCGGGTCAATGGATTCGATCGATCATTTCGGAATTCGAACTGCCCCTAGTACGCATTCTGAATAACGGTTGGGCCAATTACAATGGTAAGTTGCAATAACTGTACTATTGAATATATCAATGTCATCATTGTTTTGTGCATTTCAAATAAAGCCGAACTAAACTGGTTGCACTCTGTTACCTAATGTAAATTAAACCGTGTTGCAAACTTTTTGGTTCTATCACCTTCGGAAATTTTCCGATCTACACATCATATATATATATATATACTAAACCTACAGATACATGCTTATATATAGTCATACTTACATTATATACGCTGGTACATTCAAACGCACATATACTTGCATACCTAAAAGATACATGAGCCATAATTACAATTATCTACAAATCCATCTAACTAATTATAGGAACATTTTATTATACATACTGATACTAACACGTACGTTAATGTGTAAATACATATAAAGTCATACGTACATACGATCACACCGGCCAATCTACCTATTAATTTAAGCGAACCTAGCCGTCTACATTAATACACGGTAAACGTTGCCACTTTGCTACCTAACTCCCGACGAATTTTTATTGCATTATTCGTTTCCTGAACACTTATATACTGCTCAATCTAATTCCTAATCTTGTTTATACACTTACATTTCAATTTTTACCATCCTATGGTTGTTATTAAGCTTGTTGCTTTTCAGACCATTGAAAACCTTGAATTACCTTGAATACATGTCAAAGCATGGACCTGAAAGATGATTCCAGCTAAGCTTTGCGTTAAAATGTGCTTGCAACTTGGCTAATGAATGAGATCGCAAATTTCGGATAATTGATTGTCATGGTGATAGTTGAAATACAACTGAATGTTTGGATCGCTAATCAACAGCGTTGAATGCTAATTAAGGCTTTTTAATCGGCGTTTGATTGCCGGCTACTTGATTGAGTAGCTTTCCTGCATTGTTACGTCTACCGCCTCGCAATATAAGGAAGGCGCAATTCCAAAGCGAGTGTGTCCCGCTATAAGGCCTCCCCGTCCCCGAACAGATGACACTCACAATTTTATTTCCACCACACTGTACATACCAACCTGTGGTTATTTTTAAGCTATGCTTTTACACCACAATAAACCATTAAACCATTAAACCATCATGGTGTCATCTGGTTTGATATTGTTTTTGCTAGATAATGTTTCGGCCAATAGAGTGTATAACATTCCGATTCATAAAAGTTCCGTGCTAAAAATGTTATGTAACTATTGTGATTTTTTTAGTAGTATGGAAAGTGATTTGAAGCATATGAAAATTGCGCATATTGGGAAAAACTTTGTTATAAATTTTGAATTGTTCCTCAATACAATTAAAAAGCAATTGTGTCTAATTCTAGGGTGATCGGGAAGTGGTATGCATTCACGTTGGCCAGGCTGGAGTACAAATCGGAAATGCATGCTGGGAATTGTTTGGAATGGAGCATGGAATCAGACCAGACGGTCTCATGTTGGACGGCTTCTTCCCATCTGACAATTCGTTCAAGACATTCTACGCAGAAACTGGGCACGGAAAGTTCGTACCACGTTCGGTGATGGTTGATCTCGAGCCAACTGTTATTGGTGAGCATCGGAGCGGTGATCATCTTTATAGTTTTTTATCGATTACATACAGAGGAACATAAATATTAAACCGAATAAAGCTATGCTACCTACCTTCAAGATTTTATTACTTTCGTAGTAACAATTATTCTAGGTCATGCTAAAGTACCTTTGCTGCCAGTTATATCTATTATTCTGAGATGCAAAATGCGCTGCGTAGTTTTGAACTGGTTAATCATCATCAGGTAAACTATTAATATATTACTTTTATACACACTTCTTTCTATAGGGAGAAGTTATTCAAATAATTTTGTATTACCAAATGTACAACAATCGATTTTTATATCTTTTCACGTTGTAATAAAATTTTGATTGCATGAACTTTATAATGTTGGGATCCGAAAATATTATATAGTGACGCACCAGTTTTTACTATAATTTATCGATTAGCTCTATCCCCCATAATCTGCAAGGTCTCAATGAACTGCACAATTGCATTACGTAGCCGGTCAAGCAGGCTGAGGCGCGACTGTGTGCAGTGGATTTAAACAAAACAACAGCGACCTTAGTAAAAACCCTTAACCGTTTTATTCATCGAGGTAATGATTCGAAGCGAATAATTTCCTGCTGGGTTTTCAGCATTATTAAACTGCCCTAATGCAAACCAGTCTTAAGTAATGCGTTACTCACATCCCCCGCACTAACAAACCACTACCGGTTTCTGGCTGTTTGCCGTCATCGGGTGGAGACATTAAGATTAGGTTCAGTGAGCCTTGTTTCGGTAATCAAGGAATGACCGTGACTTGAAGCTTATTGGTAGTAAACCACTAATATTTTTCCGATAAACAAACTCGCACTTTTGACTGAAGCTTCACACCAAAACTTAGAGTAAAACGGTCGGCTGTTTGTTCTAATGTTTGTGTATATTTTATGGAACCTCGTTCACTCTCATCGCTTTTACCACACATTCATTCACAGATGAAGTGAGAACTGGTTATTACAGAATGCTGTTTCACCCAGAAAATCTCATCAGCGGCAAAGAGGACGCCGCCAATAATTACGCTCGTGGATATTACACAACAGGAGCAGAGCTATTAAATCTCGTCATGAATCAAATTCGTCTGGTTGTGGATCAATGCCACATGTTGCAGGGTTTCATTATCTTCCATTCGTTAGGAGGGGGAACGGGTTCTGGATTTGCTTCTTTATTGATCAATCAAATGACACAGGATTATAGAAAAAAGACAAAGATTGAATTGGTTGTATACCCCGCTCCAAGATTGGCTAGCTCCGTGGTCGAACCGTACAACTCTGTATTAGCTACTCATGCATGTATCGAGGATTCCGAGGTAGTATTCCTGATGGACAACGAAGCAGTTTGGGATATTTGCCGTCGTAATTTGAATATTCGCCGCCCATCCTTCACAAACATTAATCGGATTTTGGCGCAAGTTATAAGTTCCTTGACAGCGTCCTTAAGATATCACGGCTCTCTGAACGGAGACCTGACGGAATTCCAGACAAACTTGGTTCCGTACCCGCGAATTCACTTCCCATTGATCACCTTCAATCCAGTTGTTTCCGCAGAAAAAGCGTACCACGAACAAAACTCGGTCGATCAAATCACACGTGCGTGTTTCGAACCAGCCAACAGCTTTGTGAAAGTTGACCCTAGACAAGGTTTGTACATGGCAATCTGCTTGCTCTATCGCGGTGATACCGATCCGAATTCTGTCAATCAAGCTATTCAAGGAATCAAGGCCAGTCGGTCAGTTAGATTTGTGGACTGGTGCCCAACCGGATTCAAGGTTGATATCAACTCACAACCAATGCTTGCCGTGCCCCGCTCGGAATTGGCCAGAGTGCAGCGGTGTTGCTGTATGCTGGCCAACAGTACGGCGATTGCAACAGCCTTTGCAAGATTGGATCATAAATTCGATCTGATGTACCACAAACGGGCCTTTGTGCATTGGTATGTTGGCGAAGGTCTCGAAGAACAAGAATTCCAAATTGCACGTGAAGATTTAGCAGCACTTGAAAGGGATTATGAAGAAGTTGGACTTGCAACAAAAATCGATTGATTTTGCTTTACATTATTTGATCTTTCATTTTCATTGGGAACATGAGTTGAACCTTTGTTTCCGACATCTTATTGATGTAGTTATTTCATTTAAATGTGAACTTCAAACTTAATACACAGCTTTATTTGATCAAATTTATATTTTAATATAACTTCATGGATAATCGTGTAGAGTAATACGAATGAAAACCGATGAGCGGTAAACGTCAACTCCATTCAAACAACTGACTGCATTTTTGGATAAACGGTCCGCAAACAGAAATAATATGACGAGAAACAAGTGAATCCTTCTGCTGGCCTATAGCACTGTAATGACCCCGTGTCAAACGCACACGATCACTACTCGTATTTGAGTGCGCCTTGGTGATCTTGGTCGAGTAATTCCTTTACGGAATGACGCGATAATTTTGGAGAATAGCTGGTATGATCCAGCATGTTGAGTGGTCAAATAATAGTAAAACCACGGCAGACTAACAAAACTCTGTAACAATGGGTGCGATTTTGCCTGCTTATACACCATACTACTTAAAAGTAAGCTCAGGATGCCGGGTGGTCTTTTACTAACTAATTGCTCGTTGTATGATTCTCACGTCCACATGAACAGACAAAAGCTAATTTTATTATCAATTCTCAGATGGATATGATAGTAGAGTGAGTCATTGTTGTTGATGTTGGCCTCCTTCGGTCGATGTCGACCATGAATGTACATCACTATCGCATGAATTTTCATGTTCTACAGCTTTTGAACGACTAAGCAGTACGACTAACCAGTCAGGAGGAACAATCTCTCCAGCAGCAGCGACGTCAGTTGCACGCCCGCGGCGTGATCTACGTACAGCAGCCAAGAGCCGTATCGGCTCGTTCCAAGCTTGCAGACGACGATTTACACAATGCCTCTAATGTGAGCGGTCAATAGCAAGTACTTCCCAACCCGAAGAGTCGATGCAGAGAGCTTTCATATCACTTTTGCAAACGTCTTTGTACCGAAAGTGCGGTCTGCCTAATTGTCGACTTCCTACTTGCAACTCACCGTAGAGTAGAGCTTTCGGAATACGACCATTTTCCATTCTGTAGAAAGGAACGCAGGCAACGCTGTCGTAATAGGATGAACATGGTCTGTAGACCAGCTTTTGAAAGCACTTCAGCATTAGTCACTCTGTCCATCCACGATATGTTCAAGATACGACGGATGCTCCATAAATGGGAAGCATACAGCTTCCTTTCGTGTCTTGCGTAGGTGGTCCAGGTTTCACTGTCTTACAGTAAAGCATTTAGTACACACGCGCTGTTTACCATCATCTTTGTCTTTACAGTCAGCTTGCGGTTACCCCAAACACGAGAGTTCAATCGGGACAGAATGACGACGGCTTTGCCAATCCGCTTATTAATCTCTGTGTCTAGCGAGAGGTTATCCGCAATGGTTGAACCAAGAATTCCAACAGTGATGATTGAAGGCGATACAGTCCCTTGACCAAGGACTTGGTCTTGCTCATGCTGATTGTTAGCCCAAAGTCTTTGCATGCAGTCCATTAGCGACTGGAGGTTCTCTTGGGAGTAAGCAATAATGGCTGCATCGTCGGCAAACAGCAGGTCACGAATTAGCACATTTTGTTCCTTGGTTTGTGCTCTCAACCGGTTCAGGTTGATAAGTTTGCCATCACTTCGCGTGCGTAGGCAAATGCCTTCTGCACTCGTCCTAAAAGCGTGCTCCAGAAGCAGAACAAAGAAATGCCGAACAGCGTGGGAGCAAGAACACACCCTTGTTTGACGCTTCGGCGAATCTCAAAGGCTTCTGAACGGAAACCGTTAAAATGGGCCGAGCCCTTCATGTCTGAGTGGAACGAAATAGCGAGTTTGAGCATCCTCGAGGGGCAGCCTATCAGATCAAGAATTTTAAAAAGACCCTCCCTGCTGACGTAGTCGAATGCTCCCGTTAAATCAATAAAAACAGCGTATAATGGCATACGCTGTTCCCGACACTTTTCTTGAAGTTGTCTCAAAGAGAAGATCATATCAAAGGTTGATCTTCCCTTGCGGAAGCCACATTGAGTTTCGGAGTAAACTCTATCAGCTAAAACTTGTAGCCGAATCTGTAAGACTTCAGCAAACAATTTTCCTGAAACATTTAGAAGGGAGATTCTTCAGTAATTGTTGAGGTCGCCTCTATCTCCGTTATTCTTATATAACACGATGACTTTTGTGTCTCGCATCGCTTGTGCGACACACTACTCCTGCCAGCACTGAAGAAGCAAATGGCGAAGAGGTTGTAATATTGCTGTTTGTTTGCATTTGTTGACAAAGTTGAGACCATTTATCGAGATCGCGTTTGTGTTTCCTATCAAACAGGCTTTCGTTGGACTCGCTAACATTCGTACATATTACGCTTAGTGCATGAGAATTCGTGTTGCGTGTCCGAGCGTCATTTTTTATAGAATGTGAAACTTTTTGATTAAGTATTTGTGAGTCAGGGGAAGAAGCTTTAGAGTGAGCAGCGGAGGTCGACTGCAAACGCCTTTCTCCATAAGTCTTTTCTACGACCGAGGCCGTTTTAGTTGATGCCGAATTGGTGCAGATAACACTAGGCGATTTATTTTTTGAGACAGCTTTGATTAATGGAGCATACGAAGTAGACGGTTTCGGCTTTAAGGCCTTTTGAATAATCTCCTCAGTGTCGTTAATAATTTAACCTTTCCAGGAGCACTCTGTGGCGGTGAGGTCGAGCGTATGCGATTATACAATTCAAATGTCTTAGTCTTGATTGTTGGTTGTAGAGTATTCTTCAAATTTGCAATTTCCTCTTCCATTTTCGATAATCTATTCTCTATTGTATTAGTCTCGTTTCTAGCAAAGAATTGTGTACTCTTGCGATTACCATTCACTATTGAATTTCTACAGTCACTACAGAAATAGCAAACGGATGGGAGGTTTTTATCATTCACGATTCTTACACACTCATCATTCAAAGTCTCATCGCAGGTCACGTGCACATGTATATCACAAAAAATACATTTAACCAAAGCACTATCACTGCCTACCGGGTACAGACACTTGGCGCAGAGGTCAAGGTGGTTTGATGTCGCTGTCGGGGGAACAACCGTCGTATGCACACCATGATCGATCGATTTTTTCGCGTGCATGTTGGATCTCGTGACTGGACCACGCATTGTAGGCTGAATTGGGACGACCGGATGAAGAATGGTCGTCCGTTCGACTGGTCGATTTAGCTGGGTTATAATTCTTGATTTAGTCATTTTACGAATAATCCGTGATAACTCGTTAACCACACAAAGTAGAGCACAGAATGGCGTATCAAAATGTGTAGTTCGATGTGATCTTTGCAATGAAAGCAAAAACCGTACGATAGTTAATTGTGGGAGAAAGTTTGCACCCATGAGCAAACTGAGATATTTGCGTTGAAACGGTAACGTTGCTGTTAATCGATGGACCAGATCAAAATGTATGAATTCCGATAGGTTTGGTCAAAATGTAACAAAGGGTTTTGGAATTGTTAAAATCCGAGTAGATTTTGCGAAGAAACGGTCAAAAGTGTCAGAGCAACAAAAATGCGACCGCGCGTCAGCTCAGTATAAGTTTTGTAGATAGATAGATAGATAGATAGATAAATAGATAGATAGATAGATAGATAGATAGATAAATAGATAGATAGATAGATAGATAGATAGATAGATAGATAGATAGATAGATAGATAGATAGATAGATAGATAGATAGATAGAATGGTAGATAGATCGATCGATAGATAGATAGATAGATAGATAGATAGATAGATCGATAGATCGATAGATAGATTAGATAGATAGATAGATAGATAGATAGATAGATAGATAGATAGAAAGATAGATAGATAGATAGGTAGATAGATAGATAGATAGATAGATAGATAGATAGATAGAGAAATAGAT
>JACCGJ010011845.1:0-12836 GCA_013407085.1 Atriophallophorus winterbourni | reverse complement strand
ATTGTTGTTAATAAGACAATGTATCAAAATGAGTTCGCCCGCAAGTTCGATTTTTTACGAACGTGCGTTGAAAATAATCATCAAACGACACGTTTTGTCTGGTGTCCGATAATTGCTCACTAACTAAACACCGAACTAGCTGAATCTCAATCTTTTTTCTACAACTTGATTAAAATTTATTATATTATCATCTCCAACATCAACATATATCAGCGTTCATTCACCCTCTTGCTTTTAAGATATGTCTGTCAGAAGGTGTGATCATTGAACAATAAAGCAAACATTTATTTCGTGGGTATTGTTTAATAGCGTTTCATGTCTTTTTTCTATATTTTGAAACTAAAGTATGCCCCTCTAGCAAGACAAATTATATTTTACATGGTAAAATCATATGTATATATGTAAAATAAACGTGTATTATAGTCATGTCAAAAATGCAATGCCGAAAACTGATTCGTCCATTCTAAATCAAGAAAGCACTGAACGTAATTGGTCAATAATGATTAAGACGTTCGTTTTTTACCAAGTGGATCTTTGATTTAATCACCGCAGCGGATTTGGCGATCGGAATCTTTGGGTCGTTGAGTATTGTTCGTTATCAATCGTTGTATCAGTTCAATAATCGATCTGCGTTCAAAATTTTATTCGAAATTCTGCTCAACTCTCTAAACTACCACATATTTTCATGCGACCTCTTGTTCTTTCTTCTCTATACTCGCTACGTTTAGAATAAATCATCCTTTATAACCTAAAATTTAATCTCAAACTGGCACTGGGGTTTGGTTATCGATCAGTGCGGTGAAGCTGCAGTAAGTGTTTGAGTTAGTTTGTAAAACTTCCAGGTTTGCGGGATGATTAATTTTCCGTTGCAGTGAGAATGATGGGTTCGTATACAAAGTGGGGAAATCTGGATCGTACTATACTACTGCTATATTACAGACTGTAGTGATTTGTACAGTATAAAATGCTAAGCTTTCATAGTTCAAAATTCTACACAATGGAGAGCTCAACGTAACAAGTTGGCGTTTATGCAGGCTGCGATTGCACTACAAACAGCTTGCAACAAAAATTTCAAGGCACTTGACCCCACCAGCCCAGATGAACTTGTTATTGACCGCTCAGTTTGGAGGAGCTGTTTAAAGCGTCGTCTGCAATCTGAGGAAGATTAAATAACACTCTAGGCTGCGTGCAACTGACGCTTCTCGCTGTGAGCGCTGCGGCAAAGGGTGTCACTCGCGAATTAAATTGTTCAGTTATTCAAAATGTTGTGGAGTTGTTGGATGTGTCATGAGTACCTCGACAACAAACTTCTATTTCCAAATCATTGACTTTCTTTTTTCACTAAATTCAAATCGCCTGACTCATCCATGACCACAAACTTCCATCAGACACGCTATGCACTCACCTAACTGTCAGATGTTCTTCTTATTTGTCACATCTGCCTCAGCAACCTATTCTCCCAGGGAGTAACTTGTACCTTCAAACGTCCACTCTGTTGTTGTCTTATAAATACATACCATGTCCACCGCTAAAAGCACTTGGAACTTGAACTTCCGATCAAGGTTCCATTCCGGCCTTGTTCTTTTTTCCGGACTGTTGGGTTATGCTCGAAGCATCGATTAATTGAACGCAATGACTGTTTCTGCAACAACATCCGCATCCATCATAACAATTTGATAACAAGACATTTTATCATAACAGTAGCATATGATCTTCATGCGCTTATGAGGTACATTCACAATAATCTTCCAGCGAAGGAGGCCTACAACAGCTTCCATGCCTTCTCGAACCATTTTTATTATTTGGCTAGTTCACAGAGCTGTTTGTCCATTCAAAGATAAATAGCGAATCTGAATGGTTGCTTCAGGATGTCGTTTACCAATTGGAAGGGAAGTAAACGCATGTGCGCTTAAATTCCGTCAATTCAAGCAAGTACGATATTAATATGTTTGATATCGTAAGTCCTAAATGAAATTATGTGTTAACTACGTACCAATAGGATTATCAGGTTTGCCTCTAAAGTCCAAAATCTTGTTCTGTTAGATATCAGGTATATATCGAACTGGTGCTATTGATCATATATGCCTGACTCTTCTACTATAGCAATGAAAGCATGCAAGTAAATTTCGCATCTTCCGTTTAAATGTAACATTCTTGGCACAAATATGCAAACAATGACTGCAGTCTTCGTGGCGCGGTAGAGTTTATAATTTCCTGCCATTAAATGATCATTGATAAAGTTTTCAGGCCTTTTTACAGGTCCTTGTGTATTAATTCTCATTATTTCACATACCATACATCACTTTTTTCACAGGTCACTGCAAGTTCCAAGATTCACATTGACGAGGAGTCTGGAAAATTGGAACTCACTTCTGTCGAGCAACGTATGAAGGGCGAATGGACCTGTTTAGCAGAGAACGTCGCCGGGGTTTCAAGAGAATCCGTGCTATTAGATGTCGGGTGTAAGTTCTTTTCGGTTCATCAAACGGTAATCAGCAGGTTGATACGAAACTGACATCAACCATCTCTTGGTTTTAGTTCCACCTCGACTTAAGCCAGAATTCGGTCCGAATTCGAAGGTCTCCGCAGAATTTGCCATGGACACGATATTAATATGTCCAATACAAGCAGAACCCAAGCCAGTGGTCAAATGGTATCGAGTCACGCCTACGGGGAATGTTCCAATTCAATTCGGTGATCGGTATCGCTTGCAAGCAGACGACACTTTGATGATACAAAGTTAGTTATAATAGATTACTGCAAAAATTAGGAGTAGTCAAAATGTTGAAAATACACGTCAACATCTATTTTTAGGTGTCAATATGGAAGATAGTGGAACGTTCAAATGTGAGGCAGTCAACATGTACGGAAAAATGAGCCATGGGTTCGATATCGAAATTGGAGGGACTAGTAAGTTTTTTAATTGTGCCAGCTTTTGTTTTCCCTTCGATCTGTTAAATAATTACAATGTGATAAAATACTACCAAGAAAGCATCCGGCTAAAATCTATCCCCATGCGATTAACCTGCGGTTATAACAATATCGACCATTTTAGGCAACATTATTTTATTTTAAGAGATTTAGATTTCGGATCACTCGTCATCTTGACACAACAATTTTATACAGAATTCGTGTCTGTCTGCTAGCCTGTCTTATTTTTGTAAAACCTAAAAATACCCTTCCTTAATTTTGAAGACTCGAAGGTTCTATGTCTCGATTTGAGACGTAACTGCACTCCATTCAGAATAATCACTAAACACGGTTTAAAGAAGGAGAAAGAAAAAATCCAAGAATATTTACAAACTATTGTCTCGTTCGAACTGCGGTATTCAACTTATCGGCTCCTTGTTATTTGAAATAGAGACCTGGTTGGGCTGAAACGTTTTTGTTGGTAATTTAATTCGAGGAATGTTCATTTGGAATTTCCAGTATTCATAAATCTTATACTGAATTGAACACTGTTTGTTCATTTGAATTAGACAAACGAAAATCACTTTCAGAACAGCTGCTGAGATTCGGTATCAAATTTGTGGTTTAAAACAAAGCTTTTAATTTAGCCACGTGGTCCGCGATATAAACTCGTTAGAGATTCAGTCTTAAGAGTCCAATCAAAATTATTTCCTTAGGTACTTTAATTGCGAAAGTGTTAACCAATCCATCTCAAGTGTAGATATTTTTAACCATTCGCTCGTTCGAGCTTTCTTCGGACCGTAAGTGGAAAGTGCGACTCGGTAATTGCAGCATTTTATCGATTCCCAGATTTCTGAAGCCGATTTGCGTAGGGTTGACTTGTTAAACTCTGCTGTGAACCAAAATATTCATTTGCATGCTTTTCCGTCACAAAACACCGCACGACCGGTTTCGTGCCTTTTGCACTCATCAGTTAGGGACAGTAAGATCAGGATCCACATGCGCTTGAAACAGTGGAGGAATGGTATGCCACTGTTGAATAAGGCTGGTAAGACCAACCTGTTCAAAGCATGTGTCCAAACACATATCCAACAGTGGCATACAAGCGCTCCTTGTTTACCATTACTCCACTGTTTCAAGCGCATGCGGATCCTGATCTTACTGTCCCTACCTGATGAGTGCAAACAGCACGAAACCGGTCGTGGGGTGTTTTGTGACGGAAAAGCATGCAGATGAATATTTTGGTTCATGGTTATGGGTTTAACCCCATTAAACATGTGCTTGGACACATGCTTTGAACAGGTTGGTCGTACCTGCCCTATCCAACAGTGGCATACAATTGCTCTTTGTCTGCTGTGAAGACTTTTACAAATCGCGCAGCTAGATTAGGTTCGCACATGCAAGTAAAGTCTCTCCTAGGCTTAGCAGACCATTTAGTGCGGTGATATCTCGTGTTGGGAAGCTTCAGTTTTGCACAGACCAGTGGATGATTAGTGTCGCATTCTACGCTTTGATATGATCTGGTGAGGAGTACGCTTCCTATATTAGTGCGCCTATCAAGAATAAGGTCAAGCTTATGCCAATGCTTCGAACAAGATTGTTTCCAAGAGACTTTGCGCTGTGTTTTTTTGAAAGAAAGTGTTACTGACACAAAACTGAACAGTGCACATTACTAATAGGCGTTATCAATTTTCATTGGTTTTACCTACACCTAACCTTCCGAGACAGTTTTGCCAAGACTCGTAATCTGCATCAACTCTTGCATTGAAATCACCCAATACTAGTACGCAGTTTTTGTGGCACGTTTTAGAGGACTGTTGTGAGTTTATGCTTACAACCATATTTTTCAGCAGGCGTCACAGAGCATCGGTGCATGAACGTTGACCAACGTAATGGTAAGAGTAATGCACTACAGAATTAGAGTCCAAATTCGTTCGCTCCCACTGCTGCTCGATTCTGCTGCTTCTAGAAGGTCATTTCGCACGGCAATCCTAACTCTATGCACTCGAGGCTCATCAGAACCCCTTCCATCTCAAAAAATGCTTAATCACTTTCTGTTAACACACCAGTGTCTGGTAATCCCGTCTCTTGCAGGGCAGCCACGTCGACATCCAGCTTCTTTAGCTGATTGTTGATCACAGCTGATTTTCGTATGCCTCTGATATTCGAGACGTCTTCGTGAAATCTTGGAAGCATGGACGGGACGTTCCTGGTTCCCAGTTTCAAAAATGACATTTGTTTTTGTTTTTTAGTAGTTCGTTTCGCTGGTTCGGAAAAAACAGTCTGCTTGTGGGTTGATTCCTAATCCCCATGAACCCAATGAGGATAGCAGACCGTGGCGAGACGGCACCTTATAGACTTGGGGCTGCACAGCTTGATGTGAGCGGTAGCTGTCCAATAAAACCTGAAAGTCTTTCTCGCCATCGGAAGCAGCCCCAGGCGCTGAGCTCTACGCTAGTCGATACATAGCTCTTAACCCGTATCTGCTGCTTCCCGTGTTATTATCAGTAGAAGTGGAATGGAGTATCCTCTCCATTGGTGCGTTGTAATGTACGCCAGGTCAGTTTAATATGGAGAACTAGCTGTTTTTCGTGCAGCAAGTGCTCCCTCTCCACGGCACCACCGGAAACAAAGGAACAGCTCTCTCTGATAAACGTTGTCTTCGATGCCTTCGACTTTACTCATTAACCATTTCAAATAGCAAATCTTCAGATGCTCTTCCTCCACCACAGCGATAGATTGTAATCTGAATTTGTTATTTTTTCGTACTAATTCAAAATCCGTTCGTGTTGCAGAAGCACCAACCATTTCCTTCACACAACCGAAACAAGTCGCTCTGCGTGGGGCAGCCGAGAAGCGGTTGACCTGCAACGTGCTGGATGCCAAACCCGTCGCCACGGTGATGTGGCTGAAGGATAATCAACCAATCGGAAACCAATTGGATCCAACACGATTTTCAATGGACAAATATGATTTGATCCTGCGAGATATCAAGGTCAGCCAGCGTCTTTGTCGTCCGTGTTCATGTTAGCAACTTAGGAGGACCTCCTAACTTGACGTAAATTAAAGCGAAATAAAACAAATTGTGTGACGGAAAGATGAGTCGACGAATGAATGCAAACACCAATATACATGCTATACAAGCACACTGATGTCAGCAGTGCAACGGCTTGATTTATACGAAAGAAAAACGACAAGGGGTTAGAAAATGACGAGAGGCTAATACCGATGTTCTCACGCGAGATTGCAATTGTTAGCGAGTAAATCTGTGATATTGGAACCGTTAATCTCAATACTGGCAACAGGCGAAGAATCGTCTACAAAACGGCATTTATAAAATTAAAAATATATGACGAATAAAAATCAAATAGGATATACGCATAAAATTTAAATAAATCGTATTTTTATGTTTTGATCCATATGATTTGAAGTAGGAGTAACAATAATACCAAGTATGACATGGTTTACAATATTCTGAATCCTGCAAATTACCCCCTACAATGCTTGTTCAATCTACGAGGCTCGCATAAGACAAGAGCTCAAACATTGACTCCAAATGTCCCTTGCTCGCGACTCAACTGTAGACGACGTTTGTTTGTTTTACTTGAAACAATCTACCCGATTATGTTGTAAAGTCACCAAATCAGCAGATTTTCAAGAGAAGACTTGATGCGTTTTTGATCCTAAACCCGTGCATCGAAAAAACTATACATCTTAACACCATACACCTACATTTGTTATCCCACTAATCGAAAACAATTTCTGCCCTTGGATATTTACTTGATTCTTGAACTGCCCAGTAAGCAATCTAATCCCATTTTTTCTTGTTATATTATTCGTTGTTGTCATATTATTCTGTGGTTTTTTGTAAAGCTATATGCATTTAGACCATTTAAATTGAATTGAATTGGAGTGTGGAAATGTCTGTCTGTATGTTTTGGTGCCTTTGTTTGTTCAAGCACGTGTGTATAACAGAATCACGGATGGCGTTCAGTAAACTGAGGCCAACTGTTCCGAGGCAGCACACAATGGCTGAATACACGTTCCGGTGAGAGTTTAATCAGGAATGTGTGATTTGAATGGTCAGGTTGGGACTGCTGGTCTTGTGATTGGAACGAGTTTTAAATAGGTGCCTTAGTGAGTAGGACCCTGTTTGGATTAATTGTTATGTCAGGATTAGGTCAGCTCGGCTGCGCCTGGTCTCGAGAGTGTACAACGTGAGTCTATTCAGTCACTGCTCAAAGGGTAGCTTATACAATCCGGTAAGCATTTTGGTTGATAGATCCTTACGAACAGCGATATGTATGGATGAGGCTTATTCCCGCGTTAGTTGGATCACACAGATTTATTGTCGAGTTAAACATTTTCAAAATACTCAGTTACCTTGGAAAAAACAACATGAGCTTAGTCAGAATTATTCCTCATTTACCTAATTTACTAATAACGTTGTATGATTGCACACAAGAGTTAGATAAAGCGTAGGCGATTCATGCCTACTCTCTCGATATTTCCAAAGCATTTGATGATGTTGAGCACAGCCTACGACTGCAGAGGATGGAAAGGCTCGGTATCCCGGGAATGTTGTTGAAATTAGTTCTTGATTCTTGAAAATGACTACCTAACAAATCGCACCTACGTCCGTATTGATGGTGCATTATCAAAATTCATCGCAACAACTAGCTTGCATGAGTTTAAAAATAAATTTGACGAATTTTTATTCAAGTATTCGTTTCCCGAATACTGCTTAATCCAAATAACCAGCGAGTTTTTCTTCTTTTATATTTTACTTACAACCTTGCTATGATTAGTGTTAAGCCTGGTGCTTTTAAGGGCATTAAACGCTTAGAATTATCAAAAAGTTTGTTGAAACACAAGGTAATGTCACGTCGCATAGACCAGGAGAATATCAAATGGTCCATCTACCCAAGTACCGGTGAATTGTTCGTGTTTTCAGGTGAAAGTGTCGAGGACTTTGTAGTGATGCATGTGTTTTTTATTCCCAACAATTTATATACGAGGATATCCCGTGCTATTATCAACGCAAATGAAACCTTTTTTGAATCTTTTCTTTCAATTTAACTGGGCCTTGTTCCACCCTGTGGCAATGTTATCATTTCATTTAAGCTCATGGTGTCCTCCGAGGGAGTCCAATCTGATCCGGGCACATAATAAATTCTGCTATTTTGCAATTTTGTCAACATTGCCGTATTTCAGATGGTTTTCGTGGTGATTTGAACCAATGCCTTGTCTTTTAGCCCGAAGATGAAGGTATATACACATGCATCGCTCGCAACGTCGTCGGAAAAGCCAAATTCGATGTTGAGCTGGACGTGCAATGTGAGTTATCACTTCGTTTAATCCAACATTTCATTACCCTTCGATCAATATGTTATTCCTATTTTCAGCCAAACCCACATTTATCGATCCAACCACGGGATCTCGTATCGAGGTCACACTGGGCGACAACATGATTCTTGAATGTCAAGTGGACGGCGATCCGAGGCCGCTTGTCGAATGGCGGAAAGATGGACGAAGAATCCTGCAACAAGGTTCATTACCCAACGGGGTTCCTGATCCCGGTTACACGAACGGGGCACCGTCTCCGGTGGTTGTCTCACCCGATGGATACAAGCTGACGGTGTATTCGGTAACCGACGCAATGGCTGGCAGTTACACATGCTCAGCCATCAACATGCACTCAGTGGAGACAAAAGAATTCCAAGTATTCGTGAAAAGTGAGTCACTGAAAGATTGCTCCCAAAGCTTGGCAAGTGGTTGCATCGGCACGATTGAGCTGAGTGCTTTGTTTCTGTCAGCGATGCGAAGATTCGAGGATTTGTGGTTAAAATAGACAATACTTCTAAACACTATAGTACACATTATATACATATAGTATGTACAGTATATACATACTATAATTTTTTAACGCTGTGCTATTAAAGGTAATTTTCAAGTATGGCTCCGAGACACTCTGAAATCATCTGTAGACCGAGATCGCAAAATATTTGACAGCTTAAATGGCTAGAACTATTGATTGGTTCTTACAAAAATTCAACCATACTCCCGATTGGAGCATAGCCAGCGTTGTTGAATATGGCGCGTGATTACAATGTTGATGGTTAAGGGTTTGATTACCAACTCAATGCGGACGATTTCACTGCTGCTAAGCTCAAATTAGAGAGAAACTCGAGCCCGGTGTTCCTATTATAAACAGACGTGATCAACTTTGTGAATATTTCGAATATCTCACTACTCATGAGTAGCAACAATCCTAAATATACGTTGACAACCCATAGCATAACGTGCTTTCTACAATTGCTTTCTCTTCTTTCTAGCACCACCCTTCATATCCAAAGAGGGTCCCGCGGAATTTGAGTTGGGCACACAAGAGTCTGTGGTCCTTAGTTGTTTCGTGACTGCGAGTCAACCACCCGCCAAGATTCGGTGGCTCAAAAACGGGGAACCGTTAGTACCAATCCCTGGGCGAATAACGTTCATGGATCATGGGAACACAGTAGTATGTCTTAATTTTTAAAATTCAATTTTTTTGGGAAATTTATTACGACAAAAGCATTTAGCTTTCAATTACCATTGGCTATTAAATATCTGTTCATGGAAAAATCATCGTCAATAGCAATTACTATATTTAAGGGGAAAATAAACTTGTACAGACTAGCCTTTTTGCTGCAAACTTCAAACATGTCCGGTCTCTAGGAGCAAAAAAACATATTTCCACTTTTCTAAAGACCTCACACCAACAGAAACATTGACATTCAATGATGCGTGGTTCCCACTGTAGCTAGTTGTGCATGTGAATGTCACGGTAATTGAATAAGATTCAAAATTCCAGAATTTATGGTATAAAAAGCTTATCGCTGTACAACACCCTAGGATATTCTTCTAAGGACAAAAATATATAAAAACCTTGAGGTGTTGGTAAGATCTTGTAATTATAAAAATTGTAAAGCATTGTCCCGGTATGATGTAAAAATACTCGTTAGGATAACTATAGTGGGAAGTTGTATAAACGGGTTGTAGGGTGAAATTCATTCATTTCAGTCCTCTCGGTGCCGGGTGGCACATGAGGCGAAGACAACTTCACGCCAGTGGTTCCGGTCTGTCGCTGCTTCCTTTGCCGTCTGCACCGTGAATCCTTGTGCATGTAGTTCGCGTTCCAACGTTCTGCGCCACGTTTCCTTGGGCCGTCCCCTTTTGCGTTTACCTTGCGGATGCCAGTGCATGGCTACCTTCGTATGCGAACTGGGATCCATCCTGCATACATGACCGAACCACGGATCTGTTGTCATCGTTTCCGTAGCAATGTAGGTTTTACGGGATAGGGTTGCTAGCCCTAAGCCCAACCCTCCTCCTTTCTCAGACGGGCTTGGGACCGTCCTTGGCGGAGTTAGGAGTTAGGGTGAAATTACTAAGCATAAATCTATCCACTTTGTTTCTAAGAATCCTTCCACTAGATGATTGTAAATCGTCTGACGGTAAGGAGTTCCATAATAAACAAACGCGCGCCGAAAAGAAGATCCAACGGCAGTTCCGGTGACAATGTGGTATGTCCATTGTCAAGGTGTGAGTGCGTTTGGTATGACTTGACAAGAAACAAAATAGATGCCTTGGAGGATAAATCTTTGAGTTGAGTATTTCATAGGTAAGGAACGAGACTTCGGAAATCCATGTTCAAGATTTAAGATTCAAGATTTATGGTTGAAAAAGCAAATTGCTGTACAGTACCATAGGATATACGTATAAAAAATTAAAAAATCGTTACTTGTATGATCATATTCATGTTTTTCATAGGTGGAGCAAAAATAATTCTCAATGGCGACACAGACTGAGGGAAAAGAATTTTTGGATGGACGGTAGTTCCGTGCGTTAAAAAAATATTGACATCAATATGTAGGGGCCAACGCAGTAGTTCTCAACATAAGGTTTCGTAACCTTTGTTTAAAGATGTGCTCGTTCGCTGAGGTAACAATATCTGTCGGCAAGCTATTCCACAAGAAGCATACACGAACAGCGAAGAAGTGACGACGACAATTCAATCGTGAGTGTGGGATTTGAAGGGTCAAAGGGTGGCTGCGTGTGGGGACAACCGAACCAAACTTGAAGAGGTGTTTGAGAGGGTGGGATTTCGCATAGATGATTCGATATGTCAGAGTGAGGTCGTGTAGGATACGCCTGCGCTCGAGGGTGCACAGTCCAATTCTGGTCAGTCGCTGCTCAAAGGGTAAATTATTCAATCCGGTAACCATTTTGGTTGCCTTGTGATAAATTCGTTCGAGGAGCAAGATGTTTTTTTCCATCCATGGCGTCCAAGCTTGTACAGCGTAGTCAACGACAGGATGTATGTAAGTGTTTAGTAATTCCACGAGTGAGTGTGGTGGGAAACGTCCGAAAATGCGTTTCAGTAAACCTAGCAAGCTGCACGCACGCTTGTAGACGGCTTCGCACTGTAGGCTGTTCTTCAAAGTGCCGGACACCAAGATTCCGAGATCTTTTTGTGATGTACTCCATTGAAGCGGGTGGCTGTCAAGTGTGTAGTTAAAGGGAAAGGGTTTTCCGACTTGCAACATTTTGCACTTGCGGAAATTAAATGGCAGTTTATTTTGGATTGACCACTGGTGCAGCTTATTCAAATCTCCTTGCAGAACTTGACAGTCTTCGATGCAGTTGACCTTCGTCCAGATTTTTACATCGTCTGCGAATAAAACAAGAGAGAACAAGTGTTTTTGGGGTTTTGAGATGACTCACAATACTTTTGCACATAATTCAACTTTTGATATCAGGGGTATAACGGGGCGGTAATTTGCTGGGTTAGAACGAGTGCCACCTTTGTAGATCAGCGTTGAGATTCATTTCGTCTAGTTAGCCGATAAAACATTCCCCTCATAGAGTGATCACATAAATCACAAACGGGTTCACACAATGGACTCTTGCATAACTTTACGATTGCATGTATGATTCCGTCGGCTACCGGGGATTTGTTAAAATTCAACCTGCGGAGGCGGTACAGCACTATTTCAGATTTGGAGCATCTAATATTTTTGTTTGTGAGTATGAAGTCACTGCTTACGCTTCTTTAAAGCACGTTGCCTGAGGCTCAGTTGTGGGATTCGTTCCCCGTAAATAATTTTCTGCAAAAAATGAAAAGATTGCTTGTACGACTGTTCATTTTATCGAGCCACGGAGACCAAAGTGTTGATGCAGGTCTATATTATTATGTTTGTAGGTTTTGTTTATCATGTTTTCAAGGTATAATTTTTTAGGAAAACCCGTCGCAGCTTCCCATGAATCTCGCAAACACGTTTATAAATGACCTCACAACACATGGAGCATACTCATTCTCCAAAATAATTTTCCGACTTAGGCAAGCATAAAATATGTTGCTCAAAATGACATGTCAAGATTCAAGATTCAAGAATTTATGGTCACAAAAAGCACATAGCTTCACAATTACCATATCATAGTAAATATGCGTTCAATAAGAGGTATAAAAAATCAATTATACGATGTCACTGGAGTCAAGTAATATGCTTACCCTGAGTCAATACACAGGCATCGTCAAACGGTTTATGTAACAAATAATTGTCCAAGGTACGAGTGAATGTTTGGATACAGGGAGAGGTGATAATTGCTTCGGGAAGGGCATTCCACAGGAAACAGACACGTACCGAATAGAAATATCGGCGACAATTAGTACGGGACTGGGGAATTTGTAGTGCCGCTGAGTGGCTACGTGTAATTCCTGATTCACGGTATTTGAACAAATGTTTGAGTGGATGATCTGGTGTATTCAATATCTTGTAAGTAATTATAAAGTCACTTCGAAGTCTACGTTGAAGGGGAGTGGGGAGCTTTAGCTTTTTCAACCTTTCCTCGTATGTAAGGTTTCGATAACCACGCCCGAGTTTAGT
>JACCGJ010011844.1:0-23666 GCA_013407085.1 Atriophallophorus winterbourni | reverse complement strand
CCTTAAGACTAAATCCCTTCATATTTATGGTCAAAAACCACAAAAATATTTGGAAAATAATTATGAAACACAAAAAGCGTTACTTCCTATTTTTTTTCGTATTTGTTGAAATAAACTGCTGTCCATCGTCTTTTCATTCGATTGGACATGTAACATGCTTTAACTCTCTCACCTTTCGGTGATGAGACCTCTCCCATCTTCCATTCACACTTACACACGCCTGTGTTGCTCACGAATCAATCCTGGTAGTTGTGGGTGTTTTCGAGCACACCTCCGAAAGAATCTGGGCACTCGTTTCGACTTGGTCGACCATCGCACTGTGATACAGATACTGCCTGCAATCACGGCGAAGCTGTACAACACTGGATAGGATTTCTTCAACTGAGGTTCTCCTAATTTATGTTGCTGATATGAAGGAATGCGACTTACAAGTTCTCGACCCCTGTCGTCTATCAAGAAAGAAGAAGAAGAAATGATTGTTTAAAATGATCAAACGCCCTTGAATATAAACATTAAGTTTTGCGGTCTATTTTTAACGTACATCGGCTGATCACATTTTTCACGTTAATTTTGATATTTTGTTAATTCATCGCTTTCTTTGTTCTCCTGGTTAAAAAACTATATAACGAGATAAACTTGCACCTTATCCTAAATCTATGAGATTTTTATAGAATTCCCCGTTGTATTTTAAAAGGGATTATTGTCGAGATAATTAATCCAATGATTCTTCATTGTTTTGCTCAGCGTAAATGAGGTTTCAACTAAATTTTATATCACAACCGGCTGAGATTTCTGGTATTCATTTAAATATATTGTTTGTAATATCGATGTGAACAACCGTATATTATTTCCGTCGAGTTCGTCTCCGTCCAGAAATTTTAAATCTTTATACGATTAAGAAATGAAGCGGATAAAGTTGTAATTTTTGTAAATCCTTTTGGTACGTTAGCAAATTTAGAATTTGATATAAGCATAGTTTTTGTTTCTGATAGAAGACAAAACGTCAAGCCAATATTCAATTGTGTATTGCGGGGAAATAGATACAAAACTAATAGAATAACCGCAGGATAGTTAACACATTGGTCTGAAAATGTCTCAAAATTTCAGCAAAAATCATCATGTGACATTATAGTTAGTTGACAGGAGACTGCCACTGTTTAATCAAAAATTTGTCTAATTCGTCTCAGAATTCTGGGCTATCTGTATAACAGCTTACGTTAGCCCAAACTTTCAGGTCATCAGCAAATTTAGACAGTTTTTATTTAGAGATTCTGTTAAGTTATTAGCATACACTTTGAAAAGTAACGAGCTAAGAACAGATCCCCAGAGAACCCCGGGAGTTTGAGTAATCGGTGACTTAATTCCGCTAACCTCGATCTATGTATAACGGTCAGTAAGGCCATCTTCAATCCAATTCAGAACAGGTTACTTTTTCCAAGAATACTGAGCTTGATCAGTAGACGTTTGAATGCGACACGGCCAAGAGCCTCACTGAAAACAAATAAAGACAGTGACTACCGGGTGGCCAGATCACGTTCAGCACATCGATGCTCGCGAGCAGTGCTGAGATTAGATGTGCACGATCATCTTTTCGTAAATTGTGAGTCCCTAGTACCAATTGACTCCATTTCAATGGTTGCAATTTTGTCTGTCCAACTGCCATACAAGTATTTTACGATAAAATCCTGAATAGTTGAGGAAGGATGGGACTTGAAATGATAAAAACCTTCATAGATTCACTTGGATGATGTTTTTACACCACGAAGCAAATCCACAAAATCAAGTGCTGGGAACGCATAGAGCAGGACATCTTGTTTGCGGCTTTCATTGCCATGCATCATGACAAGCTGTCCTCGTCACTCCACTCGACAACATATAAAATTAATCAGTCATTCGTAGAATATGCGTAAAATAAACCTTCATTAGGAACGATTGCGAGCGATATCTATGAAAGTATTTCTCCAATCGCATTGAACCTAAACAGAGAGAAGGCATCCATAGATACAAGCAGATTAGATGCCATGCCCTTCATCAGCTCAGACCAAGTCAGAGTATATTCACCCTTACAACCGCGCCATTCCTAGTTAGTAGTGGTAAACAAAACCGCTTTAAGGAAACGGTGAATTTTCATTCTCAGTGCGTCGCCCAACCAGCGAAGTCATGCATGTTAACATGTTTTCGATATCTACATCACTACTAAAGATTCTTTTATGGATAGTTGCCTTAAGTATCAATTGGTGTCAACGGAATCCAGCAATGCTGCGCAGGCTGTGATTTTCAAAGACCAGCTGACCCTTTAATTTTTTCATGTTTGGTACCCGCACATCAAGATTGTATGAACTCTTATTGTATAGACTCTACTTTTAAGTTTTAGAGACAAAGCTCTCTAATACTAAACATAACCCAAATTACAAAACCTTAACTTTGTTTTCAAAATACAAACCCAAATTCCTTCATTTAAACGCGATTTACTATTAATACAAAGAGCCATCTGGGTAAGTCTAACTAGTATATGGACGAAACTTTCTCATCGTTGAAATTTAGTGCATTTTCTCTCGCATCTATTTCCTATAGCAGTAGTATGCAGTTGAAATGTACACAGCATTTTCAATAGGATGGTGTGGTATTGTATAGTCGTTTCAAAGTAGCCTAAATATCCTTATAGGTATTGAAAATGTGAACTACGTAGTCAACACCGTCCATTTCCAAAAGCTTTTTATCATAACCTGTCGGAATACCAGTTGTGGTTATGTTTTCGTTCTATACCTCCAATTATAGTTTCAATTACAAAAAATGGGGAAATTGGCACTCTGTTAATTATTCTAAGGTGTGCAATAAATTTTAGGAATTTAATGGAATTCCAATTTAAGCCTCAAACGCTGGCTATTATTGGTATGTCGGCATGTGTTCTTCTGGATGTTTTCCCACAGTAAATCATGCTCGATTATAGCCCAGTTTATTTTTCTCGGGTTTGCAATCTTTTATGTAATATTTATCTTCTTGGGTGGTGAGAGTAAGCACTCGGTGATTCTAGCATGAACTATACACATTTTTAATGTGATAACACATTTGAACCACAGTCTGAAGAATAGTTCCTGATATCCACAACCATATGCATAAAATCGCATAATTTCATTATCAATGTCCGGCTGCCATTCGTTAACCGAACTTGTTTTATGGTAGCAACACCATAACTGTTTGTTTAAGAAACTCAACTCATTAATAAACATGGTTATACTTGAATGCTACTATTACATAGGGGTCGTACAACGAACTACCGTGTTCACACAAAGAATCACATAGCGATTTTTGGTCAAGCACTCAAGGCGCTCATGGATGACCACAGTAATGTGTTGCTCACACCCCCGCATTTACACTCTACTACCAGTTTCTGGCCGTTTGCCGTCATCAGATGGAGACAGTTAGATTATGTTCTGTGAGCTTTGAAACAGTGGATAAGTAGTAAACATAGTTATACTCGAATGCCACTGTTAAATAGGGTCCGAAATGTAAACGCGGGGGATGTGAGCAACACATTACTTTGGTCACTCATAAGCGCCTTCAGTGCTTAACCAGGAGTCAATATGTGATTCTGTGTTTGAACACCGTGGTTAGTCGTACGAACCATATGTAAAATTCAAGTGGCATTCAAGTATAATTATGTTTACTGCTTATGCACTGTTTTAGGGTTCACTGAACCTAATCTTACAGTCTCCACCTGATGACGGCAAACATCCAGAAACCGATATTTGAGTGTAAATGCAAGGGATGTGAGCAAGACATTACTTTGGCCAACTCACTAATTTTTGCACAATTCGGGAGATGTATGCTTAGTCACCTTACGACATTTGACAACCGAGTTTTCACTTAACCACCTCGGTGATGATGTATTGTACAAGTTGTTTTTTTATGGTCGCGAACTAGTTTTGTCTAACCTTATTCTGTCTTTTGAAGATATGGCCAAACCACTGGAGTCTTTGTCAGTTTATGTAAATGGAGAGCGGTCCGAACAGCAGCGTTAGATATCCGGTCAGTATATCCGACGCTAAGGCACCACTCGTCGAACACTTCCAAATGCCGTATATACCATGACATCATGGTGGATCGTCCATCGCGCTGAGTATGTATGTATATGTATGAAAGCACAAGCCTGGTCCAGGCAAAGTGCCGTACAGTCAGAGACTGCACGTGGGCTAAGATACTGTCAGGTTGCCCAGGCCTAGACAGATATGAGAAATCAAATAGCAAAAGGAATGGTAGTGAGACTCCAGCCTGTTTCAGCATGCAGCTCACGACCGATGGCCAATCAATTTAGCACGGTGTTAGACGCACAGCACAGCACAGAAGTACTGTACGATTGCACATCCGCGCTGAAACTGAACCTTAACGTGGTGCGATGGTTTGTGTACCTCTATGACCCATTGAGCTATGCTACGTGGTGCTCTCCGAGCACCTTCAGAGTCACTCGTACCAGGAAGGTCAATGGATAGAGGTCAGACGAACACGGTCTCAACCTAACCCGCTGCCTTGTGGGTCAGGCTTTTTAGCCAAAGGCTTTGATCGAGAATCCTAATTGTTCTCCTGTCTAGGCATGGGCGACCTGGCAGTATCCCAGTCCACATACAACCATGACCATGACTATTACTACGAAACCCAACTCCATAGTGCATTGGCCGTCGCGCACGATAAACAGGGTCGCCTTACCTGCTGCATACAGCAGGGCGGGTAAGCGAAACCAAGCTACTGCTGACCCTACTCTTCAAACTGTTTCTGACCACTCCCCTCCCCCATCCACTCTTAACATCTCTCCGTCTGTCAATCCCAGCTTTAGAAAAGACCGTGCTGAACATGTTGGAACATTTTCTGCTCGCTAATTTACAGATCACTTTCTGAAACCACGGACCTCTGCTCACATCGGAGCCATGAATGTCAGAACTCTCAGACAAATAGGCCAGCAAACTGCATTGGCTCTTAACTTAGATAGTCTATCTATTGTTGTTTGTTGTTTATCGAAAATGCGCTTATATGATCCGTCTATAATTACTGAACTTACTGCCCCAAACCTTTCAACTCGCTAGATTTTGCGCTGCTCTGGTGATTCTATAGCTGCCATTTCAGGACAGGTGGGTGTTGGCATAGTGCTGAATTCACGTGCCGAATCCTGTCTAATCGATTGGATCCTTGCAATAGCAGGATGTGCGCAGTTAGACTAGCCACTAATATTAGACCAAACTCAAAATCTTCTAATCAGAGATGCTTGTTTATTGTAGCAACTTACGCTCCGACTAACACCAATTCCGACGACGAGAAAAACATCTTCTACGACGATCTTTATGCTCTTTTGCGACGTGCAAAAAGCTCAGATATTGTTGTCTTAGCGGGAGATATGAATGCCAGACTGGGTCGCTTAGATACATCTGAATCACAATTAGGTGGCATGTTTGGTCTTGAAAGCCAACGCACAGATAATGGTGAACGGTTTATACAATTCTGTGCACAATCTCGATTATTCATTAGCAGCACCTCCTTTCGCCATAAAAGATGTCAATGTGCCACATGGCGCTCGCCGGATGGAAGCCAACCTTCGGCCCAAATCGACCATATCGCCATAAGTGCTCGCTGGAGAGGTTGCATTGAGGACTGCCGCTCTTTTTGGAATACCTGCGTAGATTCAGATCATGCTCTTGTGCGATGTAGGTTCTCGTTAAAGTTCTCCGGTGCGAAGCCCTCGAATGGGAAACGCATTGCTGTCGAAAAATTCTTTCAGCCTGCAGTTCAAGACATTTATAGGACCACCTTGAGTAACTCACTCCCAGTTGCCCAGTATGCAACTACCGATGAAAGGTGGAACAAAATAGCAGGGATTATGCGAGCCGCCGCAATAACAGCCTGTGAGACTGCACAACCAACCCAAAAGTCCCACTGGATTTCACAGCGCTCTATAGAAATTCTTCACCAGCGACGCGAAATACCTCATGGTCCTGGACACAATACAGAGCGTAGACGCGTGAGGAATGAACTTAAACGGAGCTTAAGACTAGACAGAGAAAGGTGGTGGCTAAATAAGGTCGAAGAAATGGAAATAGCAAATAATGCGGGTAACGTGCGAAAACTCTTCCAACTTATTCGATCGACTGGGCCTACGAAACAAGGAGTGAGTGAGACTATAGCGGAATTAGACGGTACTCTTATCACTAATAAGAATCGCCGCCTGTCACGCTGGGCCGAACATTTTGAAGAACAATTCAGCTGGTCGCCTGCAACAGAATCATTCCCTCACTTGAGGCAGTGTGATCCTTGGCCTGTTAGCGTAGATCCCCCTAGTGATTTAGAAATTAAAGCATGTATCGAATCCATGAAACGATTCAAAGCTGCTGGCCCCGATGACATACCGCCTGTTTTGTTCAAAGAAGGTGGCCAAGTCCTAATCAGCACATTAGGAGATCTCCTCCGTGAAGTGTGGATGTCAGAATCCGTCCCTCCGATTTGGGGCGAATCAGTTATCATACCTATATTTAAAAAAGGTGTGCGAAGCTCATGCTCTAATCACCGTGGGATAAGTCTCACTCCCATCATTACGAGATTATTAGCGTCCATATGTCTTCGAAGATTAACATCGCATAGGGAATCACAGATCCGTGAGCAGCAAGCTGGCTTCCGGCCCGGCAGAGGCTGTGTCGACCACATTTTTACTCTTCGACGGATATTAGAACTGCGGCACACCTATCGACAGCCGACAATAGCCATCTTTTTAGACTTCAAAGGAGCATTTGATTCAGTCGATCGAAATGTCCTGTTTAACACCTTGCTCAGCAAAGGCGTTCCGCAAAAGTATGTCAACATACTACGCTCACTTTATGCTTATGCATCCGGATGAGTTAGGGTTCACAGCAAACTCTCACCCAAATTCCACACCACAAGTGGCGTCCGACAAGGATGCCCGATTTCTCCGTTTTTGTTCAATTTTGTAATTGATGCAATTATGGAATTATGCCACAAAGGTGCCCCAGCTTCCGGAGTTCACATAACGCCAGGCGTCAAGCTTCTCGGCTTGGACTACGCTGATGATATAGTTCTGCTCTTCGACTCGTACACAGATGCACAGGCGAAACTGAACAAGCTATCTAGTATTGTGCCCGCATTTGTAATGCGTTTTGCACCCTCTAAGTGTAGTGTTCTGCTGCAGGACATCGACTTATCGAACAACACTTTATTACTTGACAATCAAGCGCTTGAAATTGTAGATCGCTTTACGTATCTTGGTAGTTGTATCAATAATTCTGCATCGTTAGATGATGAGGTCTCGGCACGCATTTTTGAAGTGACCGCAGCATTCCGCAACCTAGGTCACCTCTGGCATCAAAAAAGACTGTCTCTGTTAGTCAAGGGTAGAGTCTATAAAGTGACAGTTCGGGATGTGTTACTGTATGGGTGCGAAACCTGGACAGACGTAAAGAACACATTCAGCGTCTACAAGTATTTGACAACCGATGTCCCCACCACATTCTAGGAGTTAGCAGTTACAATCGCATACGCACCGATGCTTTCCGAAATAAATTGTTCGGTAGTAATGTTTATATAGAGAAGCAGATCAACCTGAATAGGTTACGCTGGTTGGGTCACGTTTTCGCATGCCGGACCACCGGCTTCCGAAACAGATTCTTTTCGCGACGCCACATCCTGATTGGCGTAAATCTCCTGGTGGCCAAACCGCCACATGGCATAGGCAGTTAAAAACCCTTAATAGTAACCTTTCCAAAGTCGGCGCAGCGCGTCTTCCAGGCTGGTGTCCCCGCGATCAGATATCGCGATGGTTAGTTACGCTTCAGGATATGTCCCGAAACCGTGTTCAATGGCGGTCTTGCACTAAGCATCTTCTTGGAGTGTTTGCTTAACCTTGTATGTTGTCAAGCGGAGTAACGAGAAAAGCTTGTTATATGCATGACAGTGAAAGCCGCAAGGAAGCTGCCGTGCTGATGTTGCTCTACTCGTTCACGAAACTTGTTTGAATGCATGTTCCATTCGAGGTGTAAGCACCTCTTCCCAGTTATTTGCGAATTCGATGATAAATCCTCATTTGCAAATTGAAATTTAGCTTTTATGTGGGGACTAATCTAAGTCCCACAGTTGGTGCAATGTAGCACCGGTAACTGTTTGGAATTTTTTGCAACATTCCCAGTTTGTTTGTGCTTACCCTTCTATAGAAGCCGTAGCAATTTAAGTCCCACCCTTCCCCATCTTTTAGGATTTTACTTTTCATGGTTGTATGTCAGTTAAGCATTCGGTACGTGCTACCGGTGTAATGCTGTCTTTGATGATGTTGATGATGCTGGACCGTTGCTCGCTAAACACGTAATTAGCTTTTGAGACTGATCTCAGGTCTGCGCCAGAGTGCCTTTCAACTGTAAAACGTATTACGCGCCCGAACAACCGTTGTCTTCACTTCATCTTCCGCTTGACCATTGGGTATCATAATTATGCCGAAATACTTGGAGGGTGAAACATGTTCTGTCGGACATTCCTGGACACTGCATTGTTGGATTGCTGATGTAGCACAAGAAGAAAATGCTTTAGTTTATATTGCATTTATCTCTAGGTTGACTTTTGCAGCTAAGCTACTAATGCGGTCTAAAATCATCTGTAGCATTTCTGTATTGTCTCCAAGAACAACGACATCATCAGCATAGTCAATGTCAGAGATCCCGAGATTCACAAAAACTTTAACCCTTTGATAGTCAGCTAATTCCTGGCTTATAATCCAATCGACGATCTAGTTGAACGGAACTGGTGATGACGTATAACTTTGTCTGACCCCTGAGTGTAAATTAAGTTTGTAACACTATGCATTAACGGTTGTGATCTTTTTCTCAGTGGAGTGATGGCATTAAACACTACTTGTTATTTTTCACGTTAGCTGCCAATCAGTTTATTCAATAAGAATTTATTTGCCAGTCAATGGTTTATATTGTAATTTTCCTGTTTTAGCGTTCTTTGAGATGAAAAATGCAAGCCATCAGAAGATTCTTTCATCGAATTTTTGGCAGTAATAAGGCGGAACCTGCTCCTGGTCATCTGGATGACGCGCTTTTGAAAAGCAAGACAAAGAAGAACAAGTCATCTGACCTGGATTGTCGAGTTACTTATTTAGACGGCACGGAACAAACATTTTATCTGCCAGTAAGCAACACCCGATCGGGAATAAGTTTGTTGTAGAAAAACTCCAAAGCCTCCGAATTGTATGACGTAGCTTTTGCTTATGTAGCAATAGTTGAAGAAAAGGATTATTTCGCCTTAAAATACCTTGGTAAAGAAGAGGTAAATGTGTTATTTTCACTATAGCCTCTATAGATTTGGCTAGATCCAACCAAGGGAATTCGTCACCAATGTAAAGGTAATTTTCTTTTGCAATCACATCATCTCAATATGTTTATCATTACACAGATACTTCAGCGTTAGTTTTATTGTTGTTGTTGTCGTTCTTATCGTTTACAGTCCATCCACCGTATTCATTCGCATTAAAAGTGAAATTTTTTGCGTCTGATCCACACAATTTGCGCGATGAATACACGCGGTATTTAGTGGTGCTGCAACTTCGAGATGATATACGAACCGGTCGCTTGCCGTGCACAGACTCGCGCTTGGCAGCAGAACTTGCAGCGCTCTTACTCCAAGGTGATTTTAATCGTTTGTGTGTTTTATTTAGTTCCACTTAACTTAAAAACTTCAGTGTCCGTCTCTTTCGTATATCATCTCCGTAATTTTTGACTAGAAAGCAAATGCCTCGAATACTCTTGAAGGTCAATAGAAATGCAAACTTAGTTGAATCAGTCGCTCTAATGGTTAATAAATTATATTGTCCTGCTTGCCTTTTGTTTTATCATATCACAATGGTACTGTTCTCTCTATCAACAAGCACGGATTTTCTTGTGGAAATTAACAGCGATGTACTAGTGCCGGTAGTCTCTCCTCATATTGGGGACTGAAGCTGTTTTTACATTAGTGAAGATTTATGATCGAAGGCTCTTTTCCAATCAAGTTTTGTTCGTTTGGTAAGTAGTGGACCAGCACTGCGTGAATGTAAATGCTTCATTACCATAGCACAGGAACTGGCCTAAAACGATCGATTCTTCTGCCTCGCGTGCCATTCATTTTGTGATTTCAGTTGCCAGCCCGTTTATAACGAGCTATGCTCATCGGGCTTCCACTAATCATCATCATCATAGGTTGCATTACACCGGTATCAAGTACCGAGTGCTTAACTGCCATACAAAACTGTCTAGGCCTGGGCAACTTGACAGTATCTTAGCCCACGTGCTGTCTCTGTGACTGTGTGGCACTTTGCGTGGATCAGGCTTGTACTTTTATACCATGCCATACAACACTGTCATGTTAAAATCCTAAAATGATATGGAATGGTAGGACCTAAATGGCTCCTGAACCTGTAGAAAATTAGGCACTAACACAGTGGGATTGGGTGCCTACATCTCGAATCAAACATTCATTCAAGCAAATGTTGTGGACGAGTAGATCGACGCCTTACGCTTTTTACTGCCACGCATTTTGACAAACATTCCTCCCCACTTCACTCGGCCACATACACGATCAATCCAACGCTTCGAGATGTCTACAACAAAACCGCCCCTGATTATGATTTTGAGTCATACGATTAGGGGTCAGCAGCTGATGCGAATTCATATACCTCGCATCTCAACACGGGAGACAGGTCGAACCAACGCATCTAGTTTAAGAGTTGAGGCCTTCATCTGCTTATGCCAAGCCCGAGTCTGGTCACTTTGACGACTACACCTTTCCGAGTTAGGCGTGGCAAACATACCCGCTTATGGAAAACAAAATTTCCCATTCGCAGTATGTAGTCTAACCAGCGAAGCCTAGGCGTGTTAACTTGTTTTTACGATATTTACGTCGCTGCCAAAGATTCTTTTTTAGATAGTTGCGTTACGTATCCGATGGTGTCAAGCTACCTCAGCAATAGTGGGAAGACAGTGGTTGTCGAAACGGAAACTGTAGCCTTAAGCTTTAGAGACAAATCTCTTTGACCCCACAGATGAATTAAGTTACGAAAAGTTAGCACAGCTCTTGAAATGCAAGCTGAAATCTTCTTAGATAAACACGCGTTGCTAGTAATGCAACCACCCAAATAGGTAAATCAATCTACAGTCGCAAGTTAATCTCATTGTTGAATCTTAGCGCATTTTCTGTTGGATTAATATCCTGTAAAAGAACTTTGCAATTAGAAGGTGCAAAGCGCATCCTGAGCATCCGTACAGAAATCAAATAGGAGAACTGTATTGTCGTCATCAACTCCAAAAGCTTCTTATCGCACCTTATCTGGATGCTCGGTGTCTGGATGCCTGTATTACATGCATCCATTATAACATCAATTACAAAATTGAACATAAATTGAGAAATTGAGCACCTTTGTCGTACACCACTAACCTTAGGAAAGTTGAATAATAGGCTATTGTACACCCTAATGCCCCCAGAACTATAGGAATAAAGCGCCCGAAATATGCTCACGTAGTTTTGCGTGACACATTTGCTAAATAAGCTAATAAATACTGCCTTTCTATCGAACGACTTAAAGGCACTTTTATAATTAACAAAGATCAACACCATGGGCTCTTGATAAGTATGGCGATGCTGTAGGGCTTGCATAAGAGTGAATATGTGATCTAGACATCCTCTATTTGGACGAAATCCTGCTTGTTGTTCACGAATCTCTGATTCCGTATGCAACGTTAGGTGCCGAAAACAAATTGAAACGAGAATCCGGGCTATGCCGGACGTAAGGCTTATTCTCATGTGGTTAGAGCTTTCTCATTTGATATCCACCCGCTTTGTAAGCAAAATAAAATTTCTTAGTATGCTTAGCCTGCATCGAACAAATGTGCATGCTGCTGCATTCTCTCACGATCATTCAGTATTTGATTTTCGACCGGAGGACTATTGCATAGGTGACATTGCTTTAAAAATACATTTACTTTTATTTTGTATGCGTATCCAGGTACATGATGCGTTCATACTGTACAAAATTTCATTGTGGTTTAAATACCGCTTGCGTTGATCTATGACCAAAAATTTCATTACTTTTATGTCCACATCTTGAAAGCTTGTCATTTTCATAACTCATGCATATCTCGCGAATTCGTAGTAACAGTTTTAGGCTTCTATTTTTAACGCACGTATCTCATTTTATATAGAAACATCTATTTTAACTCTCATTCAATGTTCTCATTCTCAGCCGAGTTTGGGGACTTCGACGCGAAGCAACACACGGCGGTTTTTGTATCCACATTCCGATTTCTACCGGATGAACAACAAACAGAAGAATTCGAGCTATCGGTTCTCGAGGAGTATCGGGCCCTTAGGTATAATTTTTACTCAAACCTCAATGCTTATTTTCTGTTTCACATGTAAACTCCATTTTATATGTTATAGTAAACATTAATTTGAAACTAATTCGTAATTAAGCTGTGCCGGAAAACCATTTTTCACAGAACCAAATTGAAAAGTGCGTTCTTCTCTCTCTCTCGCGCGCGCATACTCATAATCACTTCTGTAAATCGTTGGGCACAAATGAACAAAGCATGCATGAGCGCTGTCTAAATTGTCATTTTCTTGTCAGTTTTTGATCAAAATCCACTTTGAAAATATATGTTTACCAGAGTCTTTTTATCATGTAAACCGCTTTTGCATCATTATTTGTACATACGTACAATAAGATCCCTTTTGCGGCGGTCATAGCGAATGTCTATAGCCAAGTTAGCGGGGGGATCGAACGGATTTGCAATCGTATAGTACTTCTGTGCTGTGTGGCGAACGCCGTGCCAAATTGATTAGTCACCGGTAGTAAGCTGCATGGTGAAACACGCTGGAGCCTCACTTCCATCTCTATTTTCTTTCTGATATCTGTTTAGGCTTGACCAACCTGATAGTATCTTAACCCACGTTCAATTTATAACTTTACGGTTTCTTGCCTCGATCAAACCTGTGCTTTCATACATACATACATCCTCCGATAAATCTGTTATATAAATTTGCATCTTCAATGTGTCCCTTCCACTCAAATTTACACCCATATTCAGTGGTCTTTATAACCATCGTCGCATCACACATACAACGTCTTTATTGGGTTTCGCTCTTTTGACCAAATATAACTAGTGTAAGAGCGCTGCGGATCCGCCCGATTTGCTACAGCCGTAATCAATTTTCATGTTTAGGTCCTTTCATTCCTTGCATGGATGATTATAGACTCATCGACCTCGTGAATTGGACCTCGGTATTATCAAAAAGTTTGTGAAAGTGATACGAATACTCATGACTTTGACCCTTCTAGTTGGGAAGTACTTTTCTTTAACCACTCATTATGTGAAGTCTCATCTTCAAGCGAAGGAAGAGCTGATCAACATATCTCACGCGGACAACATGCAAATGCCGCCGATCGGCCGACTACAGCTTATCGCTGTGAACGGGAGAGGTAGTTCTTTCCGAATCACACTATATACTCGTTTTAAAATCTGTGGAACATGCGGTCATGCGCTTTCAATCCACGCCTATGATCGATATCGACCAAATGAGGTCAACAACAACCTTGTGTAACATCGTATCCGTTTTCTTTGTTTGCATCGCTTCTCTTCTCGTTGTTGATAATTCCAGAACCATCGTACTTTTCCTATTTATTCGTATCGTTGAAGTCTCGCTGTCATCTTTTCCTTTATATCTATCTAGGCCTGGGTGACCTGACAGTAGCTTAGCATATGTCCAGAATCTCATTGTGCGACACTACCTGAATCCAGGCTTGCGTAACTATGTCCCTACTATTTCAGCAATCGGAACATGACTGTTGCTGAAGCCGAGTCAATATATCTGGAAAAAGCTAGTCACATACCCGATTACGGTGTCGATAAGCATACGGTCAAAGTAAGAAATTTCAAACGTTTTTGTATTTTTCTCATGATTACAGTTTCTCGGTTTTACGGTATCCGAATTTTTGTCCCTAGGGCAAGAATAATTTGGACTATATGCTTGGACTGACGCCAGCCGGCATCCTGGTTTACGAAGGCTCGTCGAAAATTGGCTTATTCTTCTGGTACGTTTTCCCGTGCGATATTTACTGAACATTACTTAGCATTTCCATCACACACACCACCCTATGATATGCTTCGTGTTGCTTGCGCTTATCAGATAGGACAATACAATCAGAATCCACATGCTTTGAAGCTGTGAAGGGACGTTAAACAAGGTGTGAATTGTAATCAACTGTTAAGTAAGGCTAACACGACCTACCTGTTCACTCACCTATGCGCATACACATCTAGGTTGTTTAAGCTCATGAGCTTGATCATAAAATCTGAATTTGCATGCATTTCCATCACACACCCAACGACCGGTTTCGTGCTGTTTACACTCTTCGTTTGGGGACACTTTAAGAGATTAAACTAATTGTGGCTTACATGTTCACAACTAGTTCAATCCCCAAGTAGTTGAGAGTGCATCCTTGGATGCTGCAAAGACATACATCGCTAAGGTTCCTACACCGAAGGTTTTGTAATATGATTGGTGTGAAATTGTCCTGTAAGCTTTCTTGCGGTTTTAACTGCCGTTCACTATAAAATGCCACTGTATTGGATTTAATCTACGAAGTTTATAATAACAATTCACTAATTCGGTTACATTAGGCTACCACGGATAACATTTCTAGCGATTCTCAGAATTCATAGATATTTTATAATTGCAACAGTTTCTTTATATGTGGTTTAGTTTATTAATTTTTCTTCCGGATGTCTCTCTGTTACTTATTTTTTCGATTTTACTGTAGTTCTTTTATTTATATCATTTTTGTTAACCTATCCTGTATGACACGTTTTTAAGGGTGTTTCATTTTTCTTTTCTGCTCTGTCACATCGATGACACTCTTTGGCATTACTTGTATACCAAGCAAACGCCTTGCATTATGATTTGTCTATAAACCCCAAAATAGTCCTCTCATAAGGAAGCTTATTCTAAAATTCAATATCTGTAGCACTGATGAAGCATGCAAAAAGAATGTGGTTATTTTTCTATCGATTCGTTTCATACTTTCTTTTGACTCAAGATTCGGCGTAAATTATCAACAATTTTCACGTCAGTTTGTCCGAATTATGCACCTAGGTAGAGCGTGTAACGGTCGCGTGCTGTCTGCTGTTTTATCGGATTTGAGCTGACACTGAAACCTCAGTTAATAATGCAGCTATAATTAGAATGACATATGGGTTTTTTTCACATTTTTATCTAAACTTTTCTATGTTTTTGTTGTTGTTCAACTTTCAATAGAGTTGAATAGCTTCATCCAAAACAAAATACACCTCCCAACTCACTGCCGGTTGGTTATAATTATCCAGCGTCCCTCGAAGTATGTTTGACTTCTCAGTTGACTTATGAAGGATTGACCACGAAAATGGATGTGGTGATGTGATTAAAAAACATGCATATACAGCCATTTTGTTTAATCACATTTATTTGATTGGGAAGGTTGGTGGTGTTTTCTTTATCCAACAGTGGCTTGAAAGTTCAAACTGTATTTTACCGTTTCTTAACTTTCTTTTGGGATTGCGGATCTTGGTCTTACTCTCTATACCTGCTGAGTGCATACGGCATGAAACCGGTCTCCACCGGTTTGTGATGGTAAAGCCTGCAAAATCCATTAGTTTAACCTCACTCAAATGTGTGTTAACATGTGATTGAACAGGTTGGTTGTGCTAGACATATCCAACTGTGGCTTCAAATTACAAGGTGTCATTTTTGTTTCACGATCGATTTCGATCCGCGCGTCCAGGGACCGGAAACACGTTTATTTCGTTTCTCCGTAATGTTTGTTGTGCTCGTTGCCACAACACATCCGTCTGGCGTGTGGTGCAACTGTCGAAACTCGTGACGTTGGCCCAATGTAGCCTCGTATTTTCGACTTTTCCGTCATCTGTGTTTTCAATGAGTGACAGGGCGTGCATGTGTCCAAGGCCGTTTGACTCAACTTCATTTTAAGCCTCACCAGGCCTCATATTTTTGTCGTATGGTGATTGATTCTTGATGCCAAACGTGTTCGAAACTGTGATACAAACCTTGCACACGTTTATCTCATTGTGTGTTGATGATTTTGCGACGTTTAACAGGTCGATGATTCTGAAAATAGAAATGAAACGCAAAAATTTGGAAATTCTTGTCGCTCATGAAGATGAAGTGTCCGTAAGTGAATATCTATCCTTCCCTCGATCTTAACCGCTTTTTATATATTTATATGTGAGCATTATTTTATAATACGCCTTCTCCGATCGATTCGTTTTTTATTTTTCGTAGTTTCGTTGAATTTCTTTAGACAATTTCACAGTTTCTGTTTTCCGTTTAATTTATTATTATTATTATTATTATTATTATTATTATTATTATTATTATTATTATTATTATTATTATTATTATTATTATTATTATTATTATGTTAGAATAACGATTGATGTGAGCGGGCTATGTTACATACGTTTCCTCTTAATAGTTCGGAAATAAAATGTTGAATGCTTGCGTAGGTCCACCAAATCACAAAGTCCATATGAATTAGGCCACGTTTTCTTGTTTTTTATAATTTCCACTCCTGTTCAGTTATCGGTTCCCTGACGTATGTGCATATGCAGTTCTTGTGTTATTCGTCAAACTGTTATATATCAACTTATCATCCAGTTTTCGAACTATGACCAGCAATATTCAACGATTTTGAGATAGATTATGCATACGACGTAGCACTGTTATGCCTCAAACGTGCTCAAATATCCTAAACCACATCGATCTCTTATCCTCTTAACTGTGTTTGTCCTCTCGCAAGGCAAAACACATGTATGTATGTATGTATCTTTGTATGTATGTATGCGTGTGTGTATGATTGAATGAATGAAATCACAAGCTTGATCCAGGCAAAGTGCCACACAGTCATTGACTGCACATGGACTTAGATACTGTCAGGTTGTCGATGTCTAACCAGATATGAAAGGAATATAGAAATCGCATTTAGACTACAGCGCTGTCCGCGTGAAGCTTACTACCGGGTGCAAATCAATTTTGCACGGTGTTAAAAGTACTGCACCAATGCACACCCGCGCAAACCTAATAACAAGAAAGCCATACACTCGAGGGGCTTTAATCTCGCTACCTACAAAACAACCAGATCCATTCGTGTCATCGCGACAAAACAAAACCAATGTATTCAACTCCATCAGTGTACAACTGACAAGTACACAGTAAGATAAACCAATTAATAGACGATAGCTTCAATTGACCAAAACAGATCATGACCCCCAGTAGAGTTTCTCACTTGAAAACCGAGGTGTTGCTGAAAAGATTTGCATGAATTACATACTCGTTCGCATTTTGCTGATTGTCTACATTCGGAAACTTACTTCCACATGTTTCGAATCATGATACTCGGTTTAATCACATATTTATACAAAATTTGTGATACGTTCCTATCGCAACAAATGTGCTTCGTTTTTCGCGTTATAGCATAGTGTCACCGAGCACTTCTTCCGTTTCGTACTTCCTGACAAACATGCGTGTAAACAATTGTGGAAAAGTGCGATTGAGTATCATACATTTTTCCGGCGTACCACTCGGAGCGAACCGCCTCCAAAACGTCATCAATTCTTCCGCCTGCGTTCTGGGTTCCAGGCTAGTTTCAACACCGAATATCAGCTACACAACTCAAACTTGTTTGGAAGTAGTAGTTTTCGGAGGAGGAAAAACAAGTCCAGCAGTGCACCCTCAACGCCGGTTCCAACCAAACGTGAGGTGAAATTAAACCAGTCGGACAGTCCAGCCAAAGTCACTCCATCTTCGAGCTTCCGACGCGTGCCCAGCAAGCGATTCTCATCTCGACCCAGTTTCTCTAGCCGAAGTTTCGATGAACGTCGCACGAGGCGACATCGATACTCAAAACCGACCGAAAGACCTCCGACTGACATTTTCGACAGTGTGCGGGCGGCGGTCGCTTCCGAACGTGAATGCTTGCATGATCCAAATTGGACACCTACCAGTTCCAGATCCGGATCGTCTAAATCGCCTCGGCTCCGTCCGCGACCAGCTGCCAGCCCACCGCTTTCTTCACCTCAAGTGCCTCCTGCTACGCGTATTGGTGTGCCGACAGGGACTAGTCAAACTGTTCCAATCATACAGTCAAATTTTCCGAACCATGTTACGGTGAATGATCAGTTGTAAGTAGCTCTTCAGTCAGCTTTTGCCTATTAGTTTTAAAACATTCCGTTTTAACCATCATAAGTAGAGTTTAATTTCTTTTTTAATAGTTTTTGCTGCACAATTTGATCCATCACGATGCACTTGAATTGTATTCAGTGGTGTGAGTTGTTCCGATTATACACTGGGTCGCGGATTTAGCCAAGTATAAAATTGCTAGCTACCTAATCCACCGGCAATCCTTCCCTGCGGTAGAAGGGGAATTCATTACCTCATATCACTCGAGTTCTAATTGCGTTTCCTGTCCGTTCGTCTTCTATGCTGTTTACGTAGGCTTCGAGGACACTTGAAAGTTAGCCTCGTCACTCTTGTGTTTGGAATTCACTTATCGCTTGCTTCCCAATTCATCCATGAACTCAACTTTTCCAACATTAATGACGTTCGCTCACGAATCCTACAACACAAGAGTGCCAATAACTAAGCGTGTTTATTACACACATGACAAGGAATATAAACAGGCTCATCTTGTTCAGGCAGATCACGTAACCACAGCAATATCTGCAAGCTCCTGCGTCGGTTGTCAATTCGATGTGATTTGAAACTCAATTTCGTGCCAACCAATTCACTTCAAGTCCTTGTCACGTTGCGTTCGTTTGACCGACCTTCACGAATAACAGCTGATCGTGTCCATCCGGTTGTTACTCGACCCCTTCTCATGCGATTCCTCTGAAACCCGACTTATTGCGGTTTTGAGATTATTGTTGTCGTTCTCTTTGGCGCTTCCTGTTCCAGTCCAAGACCGGGACTGATACATTGAATCTTTCTCTATGCTTCATATGATATAATACGATTGTGTAGGCTACATCATTAGACCTAGCAATTTTCCATGAGGTGAATAGGCTGTATCAGACAAAGTGCTTCACAGTCTGCCCGGGCGCATATGGGCTGAGATTCTTCCGAATCGCTTAACGTATATGCAATAGATAATAATGGTGAATCTCCAGCGCGTTTACACATGCTGCTCAGTACCGGTTACATTAAAACTAACAAGAAATTTTCCCATGTTTTGTTTTAGATGTCAGCTAAAGTCGTTACCATTCAGACAGTCTACATCTCTGGTATCTTAGTTCAATTTGGTCTCTGTTTGTTTGTATTGAAGCGTGAGGTTTCTAGGCGAAATTTGAACGATCTAAGCGAATCGAATGTGAATGTGAATTTCTGGCTTTATGAATTTATAGATTAAAACAAGTACTGAATAAATCGCTGCAAGTTTCTGTTTTAAGAATGATGTCATTGGTTTTGAATAAACTTCTAACCTTTATTTTTCTCTCTTTCCTGCACGCAGTTTTGAAGCAACAGTTTGAACATTCCGATTAAATGAACCATCAGAACGGTATTCGGTTTTTCATTAGTTTTTTATCAAAACAAATGCTTTGTTTTTAAACTAGATCTACTTTTCCTTAATTTATGACCCAAAATGCATATCAACCTGACCACATTATTCCTGTTGCTCGCTTCATTTCTTATTACTTCTTACCAGTCATTACTCTTTTTCGAAATTAGAGAACGGTTTCGGCTTAATACAACTTTCGTATCGATTTTACTGTTTTCACTGGTTCGGCACTTCCATTGTATTTTAGTTGCTGATTCCCGTCAGTTTACGTTCGTTTTTTATCCCTATAAGCAAGTTGTCGTGGTGATTAAAGAACATGCGACAGTTTGACAAATTCGTATAAAACCCAATAAACCATGCAGCTTTCACTTCTCAGCAATATCTTTGTAGATAGAGACACTTCTAATAATGACGTTGTCAAATTTTGAGTCGTGGCCTATGTGTCGAACGAGCTGCTGTATGTGATTTGCGCCATACACATATCTCAACCATCAGTTTCTTCACTTCTGGGTTGTACCATGAATCCCACTTCCCTAGATATCGTTGCACTTGTTGACGAATCAGTGCTCGTATTTTACCTTTAGTGCCATTCTGTTCTTCCAATGAGCTTACTTAGGCAATTGAGTTGAAAGCACCTTGAAGTGATTTTACGACTCTAAATGCAACGAGACAACATTAATGGAAATACAAAACGGCGTACGTAATTTTCAGATTATCACGAGTATCCGACGTCCGCATTAATTCACTAACGACATCGTCCGAGAGAAGCCAGAGATCAAACCACCTAATAGTTTTATGAAAGTGAGGCGCACCAATTCAATTAAACCATGATTGAGTGCACAACATGTTGCAGCACAAGAATTTCATTCATAACCTAGTTTTGGCACGACTGATCGAAATTAATAACTGGGTCCCTGGTTAAAATATCCAGATGTTCTGCTTGGTGATTACTGTTGAGTCCCACTGCCGTAACGCAGCATTTGGAAACAAGATGTCTAAATAAAATTAAACTTTCACTACACTGTTACATTAGATTAACACCAATATGTTCAATGTCAAATCCGCACGGCGAATACGAAATAATGAAATAGACCAAAGTAGTGTTACACGCATATCCCACGGTTACTTAAAATAGATCATTTTTATTCACATGCTGGCAACTTATTCTCCTCTGTCCTCACGGTATGAATGCGCTCATCTGATGTTGCTGGGGTTAGAATCCGATCCGTCAACCTTGAAAAATGTGTGGATGGTAAAACGTTGAACATTGATACGACCGTTGAGTGTGGCTGGTGTGACCAACGTCAGTACTCAACGCCTAAGAATACTGAATCCTGGTCAAGCGCGCAAGTGATCTAGTATAATTGGGAACGCATTGATTAAAACACAAACAACCGCATGCTTGATGATGCGGTCAACTCAGGTTTGTGTTGCTTTTCCGTGTTAATGTCGATGCGTCGTTTTTTAGAATATTTGACGGTTTGCTGTCTGAAAATATTGCCTCATGCTACGAACGTCAAAACATAGAAAAGACATTTGTATGCAATCGAATCGCTCATTTTTGAGTTGTATTGTCTTTGTCACAGAAGCCTAATCAAGCCAAATGCAATAGTAAGCTCTAACCGCTTTCTACAACTTTCTTCCCATATTAGTAACTACAGGGAGGTTATTAAAATCAATCTAAACCTGGACTTTTCAGAAACAGATTCTCCACCTTATCTTTTTTGTACCCGCCATTTATTGTTTATTGAGATTGCGCCACGATGTTCAACAATCCTCGTCTGCTTGCATGCATGCATGCACACTCACTGTGTATCAGACTAATCGGCTAAAGTTGTGGTAGACAACTTGTCTGTGTGGTCTACAATCCATCACTCCTGCGTCACTGCGTTATTCAAATGTTTGTTTTAGTCCTGATATACGCCCAACAGCAGGTTCTGTGTATTCTCCTTCATAATCGGTAGCTCTTTACGTCTCACGTTCACCAATATAGCAATTTTATCTTGGTTGTATGGCACGTTGCATTAGGGCTTTGATGAAGCGGAAATAGTTTTACTAACCCTGGCCGGCAAATGCACAACATAACACACGTACCCCAGTCAGCGCGATGGATTGCATAATAATCGCGTTTTCGTTTTGTGTACAATCTCACGATGATAAATCGAAATCGGCTTCGTCAATGTGTGACACGCTCAGGTTTTCGTGCCAAATAAGACACGGACTGTATGCAAATGAGCGAATTTGCGTCGGCTGTCATCTGATTATTAGTTCTTTGAATTCCTTCATGCATGAAACCGTTTTGTATTGTTTCAGTGCCAATAAAAAACATTATTTTTATGTGGAAACGTTATCTACCACCATTAGTGTAACCCTATGAATTCTTTAGTCTCCAGTGTGTCGTCATGAGCATAAATGGCTTACGCTTCCCTCATAAGATAGTCATTTTAGGTTCATGTTTATATAAACAATCACAAATTGGAGTTTTTCGTTTATTTGATTTGAAAACCGTTATATTTTCGATCATTTGAAATCCACCGTTCACGTTGTCGGATACATGATTTCCGCTCAAAGTGCGCTCGTGCCAACAAATATTTTTATGTGAACTCATTTTTCCGTTGTGAAGCATCGTTTCACCTTTACACATTGAAGTATTCTCTTTATTCGCGCCATTCTCCGCAAAGTTGTGTCATCGCTATTCCAAAATGTTGCTGCTGTTCACTCAGTGCTCCATAATCACCATAATTAATCGATATATTTGCGTGGTATGCACACTAGGCTGCCAATCATGTTTACTTATGGCTGGTGTTGTTTACCCATAGTGTATGAAGCCTCCGTATACCAGATCATAAGCGTTTGTGGTGGTTGTCTTTTACACTTTCCCACTTGTTCTCATAACATTTGTGTGGTTCTATTGGGTATACTGAAGCTTAACTTGTTGGCATAAAGGTTGCAAATTAGTCGTCACGATGAGTTCTGGTGGTCAATTCGAACTCGTGTTTATCTCTGGTTTGCTCCGGCATTGAGAAGAAGCAATTGAACTATCTACACCCGCTATACATTTAACCGGATTTTATGAGGTATTCTTTACTGAAAATCTTACTGCAAAATCCAGGTTTTACACAAATTCTTGTGGGACGAGAGCATTTGTCGTTGAACCTGCGCTATCAGACGACTGTTGGTGTTGTATGGTGTTCATCGTGGCTAGTTGGAGATGTCTAAAAGTTTGCACAACCGTATTCACATAGAAATGTATTCTAACTCCCTTCAGTCATTACTAATAATGTACGTTGTTCATGTAGAACGAATGTGGTGTCGTAAGTTTAGCAGCATTATACCGAGTAACATCTTGAAAATATTTAATATTGAGATGATTCGGTTGTTGTAAATCAACGATATTGCTTTAAAATAAAAATAAGTGCTGCATTCAGTTTAGACTAAAGAATGCATCAGGCAATGCCAGAGAAAGTAAAACATTATAGAATTATCATATCAGTCTTTATCTGGTAAGCCGATTGTCGACAAAACTCAACAGATGGAAAGATGGGTAGAGCACTTCTCCTCCCTCTACGCTAGGGACAGTACGGTTCTACTGCATGCACTTGAAAATGTCGAACGGTTGCCGACCATTGAATATCTAGATACCCCTCCTACTCTTGATGAGCTCAATAAGGCAACCGACCGCTTAGCGAATGGGAAGGCCCCTGGTGACGACGGAATTCCACCTGAGCTCATCAAATGCGGTAGAGCAGCATTATTACAGCCTCTTCACCATTTGTTTCTTCAGTGCTGGCGGAGGGGGGTGTCCCACAAGAGATGCGAGACACAAAGATCATCACGCTATTTAGGAATAAGGGTGACAGAGGCGACTGCAACAATTACAGAGGAATCTCCCTCTGAATGTTGTAGGCAAATTGTTTGCTAAAGTCTTACAGATCCGGCTGAAAGTTTTAGCTGATAGAATTTACTCCGAATCTCAATGTGGCTTCCGCAAGGGAAGATCAACCGTTGACATGATCTTATCCCTGAGACAACTTCAAGAAAA